>QVTG01000304.1:0-26450 GCA_013305925.1 Geotrichum reessii
TATTATTATTATTATTATTATTATTATTATTATTATTATTATTATTATTATTATTATTATTATTATTATTATTTATCAAATCAAAGACTCATCTTTGTATGCCCATCTCATCTGCAAATCTTTCTTGACCCTGTTGTTTGTTCTCAACAACGATCCAAATTGAACGTAACATTGCCCGCAGTGAAATAGCGATCATAATGGCCGCCGACACGACTGTTGTTGTTTCCATGGTCTGTGTTGCTAGGCACGATGTCCTATCAACGGCCACACGTGTAGCAAATTCTTAGAAGAGATCTATTTACCTGCATGATGAAAAAGGGCACTGATGCAACTACAACGGTCCTCGAGGCAACAAGAAAAAAAAAAACTCTCCAAAAAGGGTAAATGGCAAAGTTAAAAAAAGGACTTTTTTTTCATTAATTTTTATTGTTTCTTTTTTTTTTCTTTATTTTAATTTTTCTTTTTATTTTTATTTTTTATTTTTTTTAATCTTAGCCTCGATACAAAATTTATATTTAACTATTCTCATTTCCTTTTCTTTCCCTTTCAATGCAAAATCAAAACCAACAACAAGAAGGAGCCCCCGCTAGGCCCTCTTATACTTCTATATCATCTGTCAGGTCCCAGTCTGTAGGCCGCCCGCCCGCCACATCCCACGAAACTCCAACTCCTTCTACGTCTATAGATATCCCCTCGGCCAAAATCACTAATTCGCCCTCACTGATCGCATCTTCAGTGAACTCACTTAGAACCGCCTTTAGCAACTCTACATCGCATCAGATGTCGCCCTTGCTTACATCCTTTGACGCTCTCTCATCGTCGCCGTCGTCAGCCTCGCCGAATAACCATGATGTGCCCACAGTATCGCTGCATTCTACGCACAAGCGCTCAGGATCCTTTTCATCAGCCCGAAATTTTGATCTTGCCTCCCTACCAAAAATTGGCAAAATTGGAGTTTGCGCTATGGACTCAAAGGCAAGAAGCAAACCTTGCAAACATATTTTAAACAAACTAATTGAGCACGGAGAATTTGAGACTGTTATTTTTGGCGACAAAGTAATTCTTGATGAATGTAAGTAACATTTGTAACCCCTTTCTTTGTTTCTTTTTTTTTTTTTTTTTTTGGTTGTGAAAAAACTCTGAATCACAATCACCAGGTCTTTCGCTTTCTCCTTGGTTGCATTTAAAATTTTTTTTTTTTTTTTTTTTTTTTTTGACGGCTGCAAATGTGTCACTGAAACTCATCGCACCAAACTTTATTTATGTTCTTTTCGATTCCTAACCTTACGTTACTTGTATAGCTATTGAAAATTGGCCCACATGTGACTTTCTTATTTCATTTTTCTCGACCGGTTTTCCTCTCCAAAAGGCTATTGACTATGTGGAGCTGCGCAAGCCCTATGTGGTAAATGACCTTGAGATTCAAAAAGGTCTTTGGGACCGCCGCATTGTGCTGCGCCTACTTCAGGCCAACGGCGTACCGACACCAGAGCGTGTCGTTATCTCTCGTGATGGCGGTCCCAGAGTCGAGGACAAGCTTTATCAAAAGCTCAAGTCACATGGTGTTGAGGTCACCCACGAGGCTGAGCTTAAGTATGAAATGGTTGACCAGGACACTCTCCGTCTCGAGGATGGCACGACAATTACTAAGCCATTTGTCGAGAAGCCTGTAGATGGAGAAGACCACAATGTTTACGTCTACTACCACTCCAGCTCCGGCGGAGGCGGTCGTCGTTTGTTTCGTAAGGTTGGAAACAAGTCGTCTGAATACGACCCCGAATTAATTTTCCCACGTACAAACGGCTCTTACATTTACGAAAAATTTATGGATACCGACAATTTTGAGGACGTTAAGGCTTACACTGTGGGAAAGCACTTTTGCCATGCCGAAACACGCAAATCTCCAGTTGTTGATGGAATAGTTCGCAGAAACACATATGGCAAAGAGATCCGGTTTGTCACCAAGTTGACCGAGGACGAAGTCAAAATTGCTTCCAAGATTTCAGAAGTATTTGAGCAGACTATTTGTGGCTTTGATCTGCTCAGAGTCAATGGCAAGTCATATGTCATTGATGTTAATGGTTTTTCGTTTGTTAAGGACAACAAAGACTACTACGATAATTGCGCTCGCATCTTGCGACAATTGTTCTTGCAGGCCAAGAAAGATCGTAGTAAGAGAAACAAGGAAACTCTTACTGTTGCTTCTACAGAAGAGAAACAGCAAAAATGGATGCTAAAAGGACAGGTTTGTGTTATTCGTCACGCAGACCGTACACCCAAGCAAAAGTTTAAGTTTTCATTCAAGTCACAGCTATTTATTGATCTTCTGAGAGGCCACACAGAAGAAGTAATTATTCGCGAAAAGATGGATCTCAACACTGTTCTTCAAACGACCAAAATTGCTCAGGTCAATAATGTTGAGGATCCTGACAAGCTTGCAGTTTTGAGGCTTGCTCTAGAGAAAAAGAAGGATTTCCCAGGTACCAAGGTCCAGCTCAAGCCTGTTATTCACAAAAATAACGATGGGATTATTACTGTCGATAAGGTCCAGCTTATTATCAAATGGGGTGGTGAGCCTACTCACTCTGCTCGCTACCAGGCATTGGATTTGGGTGATCAAATGCGTCAGGAAGCTTTGCTGTTAAACAAGAATTTGCTTAAGAATATTCAGATCTATACTAGCTCTGAACGTCGTGTAGTTGCTTCTGCCAAGATTTGGGCCTCTGCTTATCTTGATGACAAGGATATTCCTGAAGAGTCACTTATCGTCAGAAAAGATCTTTTAGATGATAGTAATGCTGCTAAAGATCTGATGGACAAAGTTAAAAAGAAGTTGAAGCCTCTACTTAGAAAGGGTCTTGAGCCTCCCCCCCAGTTCACGTGGCCTGCCAAACTCCCTGAGCCTTTTATCGTTCTTTCTCGTGTCGTTGAGCTTATGAACTATCACCGCAAAATTCTTGAGTACAATTATTTACACAAGGATGTGTCCAAATTTCAGTCCAGATGGTGTTGCAACGAAGATCCAACATTATTTAAAGAACGTTGGGACAAACTGTTCAAGGAGTTTGTGACCGTGGAAAAAGTTGATCCATCGAAAATTTCTGAGCTTTATGATACTATGAAGTACGACGGTCTTCACAACCGTCAATTTTTGGAAAACATATTTTTGCCTGACCCTGAGATCAGCGACATTGAACCTCCTAAACAGCCAATTCCCAGTTTTAAGTCTGCGCATTCGCTGTTTAAAAACCATTTCAACGCGAGTGGTAGCCTAAGCAGCAGTGCTGGAAGCAGCGTTAGCACAAATACCAACAGCAACAATAACGTCACTGACTCTGCGGGAGGTAATGGTTTTTCTAGCAACGGATCACTTTCTTCTACACCTTCACAGCCACATCATACACGTACCAAGTCTGGCGGCGTTTTTGATGCACCGGAATACTCTAACCTGCGCGAACTTTACCGACTGTCAAAGATATTGTTTGACTTTATCTGTCCACAAGAATATGGCATAGAAGCGAGCGAGAAGCTAGACATTGGTTTATTGACATCGCTTCCTCTTGTAAAACAGATTTTAACTAACATTGAAGACATGAAAAAGATTGAGTCTGGAAGCGCTGCATCTGTTTTTTATTTTACAAAAGAGTCTCATATCTACACCCTTCTCAACGTCATTTACGAATCTCAGATCCCGACCAAAATTGCGCGGAATAATCTTCCCGAGCTTGATTATCTGACGCAACTATCATTTGAGCTTTATGAGACTGAAGACAAGAAACATTCAATCCGGCTATCGATATCACCTGGCTGTAACACCCAGAACCCACTTGATGTGCAACTTGATTCGAAGCATTGTATTTCATGCATACCAAGAATTGCATTGACAAGACATTTGGACATGGATTTGGTTACGTCGTGTTTCAAATCGAGATTCACCCGAGTTTCAATGCCTAAAAAGTTTATTCCTGTTAACCTGCGCAGCAGCGACAGTAGCGAAAAACTAGCTGCCCAGGTGCGTGCCGCCGCCAATGCAAGTGCTATCGGTGCAAGCGCCGCTACACCTGTGGCCACAGGTGTAGAGTAAGTACTTTTTTTTTTTTCTTTTTTTGTAAATTTATTTATTCAATCAAATTTCTTTTCTTTTTATAATCAAAAAAGAATCATACGTACTATACATGGTTTTATAGTTTTGAAAATAGAATTTCGTAAAGTAATTTGGGGTATTAGATTTTTTACCTTGATTTTGTTATTTATTATTATTATTTTTTTTTTTTTTTTCACTTTTAGGTATTTATTGTTGAGATGAATAAAAAATACTATAATTTTCACTATAAGATAGCTAACTGCTCAAACAAGGCAGATATACTCTCACCGTGGTGGTTTCTTCTAATACACTCGGCAAGAATGGGTGAAATGTCAATGACAGTAAGTTTGCGACATTTAGCCAGCTTATCGGCCGCAATGGGGTAGGTGTTGGTAACAACAACCTTGTCAACGCAGGGGGATTTCTCAAGCTCGTCAAGAGCGTTACCAGAAAAAATACCATGGGTTGCAACAATAATAACAGAACGGGCACCACAGTTGTAGACACAGTGCTCGGCGGCGGCGATAAAAGAGCCAGCACGGTCGACCATGTCGTCAAGCAGTACTGCGGTTTTGTCCTGAACGTCGCCAACAAGAGTAATAAGCTTTTCAAGCTTGGCGAGATGCGGGTCTTCTTCATCGTCATCACTGAGATCAACATTGACGGTACCGCCAAGCGCCTCGCCGTGAGCACTACCGACCTCAGGGCCAGCATCTGCACTCAGGTCAAGGACTTCAGGCTCAGGAAAATCGGCGTCGACAATATGACCCTGAACAACACGGCCAACGTGCACACCCTCAGCAGCTTGTGTAATTTTGGCCTTTTTTTCTTCTTCTTCCGCAGATGCCTTGTCAGCGGCCTCTTTCTTAGCTGCAGCAGCCAGTTTCTTGGTACTCTTCTTCCGTCGTCTGTCAGTATGAATCATGGCAAAATTAACCTTAAGAGCATCAGCAAGAGCAGTAACACGCTTGGTGCCACCAGGATTTTTAGATACCATGACGGCATTTTCGGCGTAGTCTGGGATGTTTTGACGGATCCAGCGCGCAAGCGTGGGGCCCGCGTAGAGGTTATCAACGGGCTTGGTGAAAAAGCCTTGCATTTGAGTAGCATGCAAATCGACAGTAATAACATGGTCAGCACCAGCCATGGTCAGCAGGTTGGCAAGCATGCGCGCAGTAATCGCGCCACGATGCTTTTTCATTTTGGATTGCTTTGAGTACGGGAAGCTGGGAATAACGGCAGTGATTTTGTTGGCAGAGCCGCTGCGGCAACCAGAAATGAAAATAAGCAGTTCCATGATGTGATCATTAATAGAGTCAGATCCGCTCTGCACAATGTAAACGTCCTCGTCACGCACGGACACACCAATTTCGATAGACGTCTCACCGTTGGCGAACTTGCGGAGTGTGCAGGGACCTGGTTCGACACCCAAACGGTCGCAGATTAGCTTACCGACTTCCGGGTGGGAAGATCCAACAAAAACATGAGACTTGCGCATTCCGTATGATCTGAGAGTATGGATTCAGAAGAAGAAAAAAATTTTTTTTTTTTTGTCGAGCAGGGGGCTCTGGTGTTGTAGGAATAGTGACAATAAATAATAAGCTTGACTGAAAATTTTCAAAAGGAAAGATAGAAAAAGCAACGAGCCATATTGATTTTTTTTTTTTTTTCAAAAAAAAATTTTTTATTAAAAAAAAAAAAAAAATTTTTCCCGGGGGCAAAACTATAAGGAGAGCCAAAACCGAAGGAAAAAAAAAAAAAATCGATGGAACACAAAAAGAACATTTTAATCTCCAGAGCGCTTACGCGCGGCGGCAAGTGATGATTCCCCAAATATGGAAAGTTCTCACGTGCACTATCTAAGTCTGTGATTGTTATGTGTGCCCTGCGATTGGCCCGCTGGAATAGCCCGGGATTTTTCGGTGTTCCGGAATCTTTACGGATAATTCTCGTCGACGAGGAGGGTGGAAACCATCCATAAAGATTAGGCAAAACTTCTGGGGAAGCGTGAACAAAAAAAGAAAAAAAAAACCAACTTACACAATAGAAAGACTGGTAATTGTTAGTAAAACAAAAAAAAGCGATTTTGATAGAAGTCAGAATGTCATTCCTAGAACACATAACTCAAAAAGTCTATGAAAATGAAGATTTAATTGTAAAGCAACTTGAAAAAAAAGGCAATATAAAACTATCATAAGACTTCTGCAACTTAGAAGTCAGTATGATCACTTGAACTACAATCACGAATGCTTACAGTACCTAAAGATTGATTCTCGCTTCAACGGTTTGTGACTATAGTTCTTTATTCGACATGAACGACCAACTTCTGGACACTTGGCGGCTTCACAGACACATGCAGAATTTTTTTTTTTATAGTGTTAAATGATCATGAATGGCAGTCTTATTTCTACATTCCACATTCTCAGATCTCCACTTAGCAAAGCCGTTATTACATTTTGCCTGTTGAGTAATTAAACTTATTATATTCTAAAACCAATATTGAACAGAATAGGAGCTATAATGATGAGATAATATTAAATTAAGAATAAGGGTTTATAATTAAATATGTATGAGTGAAGCGACGTATGCCATTCAATGTCGTCAAAAATTTAAAGAATTTCTAAAAGCCGTCGTCTTCATCTTCATCAAGATCCTATCGATAAGAAAAAAAAAAAGTTAGCATAATGAGGGCTCAAAAAAACAATTGTATTTATCACATACCATTGGATCAGCACTTGAAACAAGATTGAACCCAGGATTTAATAATGATGTTTGCTTTGTTTTAGGTATTGCTGCCGATTTTGCTGCTCCTCTACTGCGAACAGGAGTCTTACGTGATTCCATTGTTACAGATGCTTTAGTAACACGGGATTTGCGAGTTGGTTTGGTAGTAGGCTGCTCCTCATTTTGCCAGGGAATCCTGGAGCTAGCGGGTATGAGTGGTTTTGCTGGCTCGGGTGCTGCCTTTTTTCTCCTAGATGTTGTGGATGCTGCTGCTGTGCGCGACTTACGGGTTAGTTTAGGAACAGACTCTTCAACAACATCTAAATCACTATTGTCTTCAAATTCCTCATCATTGGCGTCATCTGAAGTATACTTTTCTTCTTCTTCGTCTTCTTTTTGATCGTCTTCACTTTCTGCGTATGTAACCTTACTCAACTTGGAAGTTCTACTTTTAGACGTATTATGACCTCTTCTCGTTGTAGTTGCTCTTGAAGGCCGCTCATTTCTCTTACTTGTATTAGTAGAGGACGACTCCGAGTCATCGACAATTGTGTCCAAGAAGCCGACAATTTCTCCAAAACTTTCATTTGATGTGTTCCTTCCACTTGTACGAATATTGGCCATACTCCGACTGGCAGAAGAAAGCCGAGGTGGGCCAACTGAAGGTAAATTAGAAGCAGTCGAAATTACTCGAGATGCTGAATTCCTGGTCTTAGAAGCAATGTGAAAAATAGACTTCTTTTGAGTTTCGTTCGATAAGTCAATTTTTGCTTTTTTCATCTGTGAAAATGTTAGTATGAACACGTTAAAATAACACTTAAAAGCTACATACTGCTTTCACGAGAGTGCTCTCGTCTATATCACCAAGCTTGAGTAAGGAATTAACTTGAATATCAAGAGATTCGTCAACAAATCTGCTAACATAGTTAGTCATAAAGTACTTTAAAAGACTGAGCATCTAACATACGATTTAACTGCTTGCTTTTCATCTTTGTCAACAAAGTTACTGATTGCTTCACCCATACCGTTTTCAGGAAGAAGCTCTAGAAGAGAATCTTTCAGGTATTCTTCCACTAGTACTTGCACCTTGACCTTATCTAAAGACCCAGACTCTGTGCTCAATGAATTATTGTTGACTTGTGCAAGTTTGACCTTGTTTGTGGTAGTCACAGCACGGCGCTTGTGAAAATGAACGACATCGTTTACATTTGCAACTTTACCAACAAACCGATTCGAAAATCTTCTTGGGTTTTCGACTTCGTAGCCACCCGTATATTCAACTTTAAGTCGAATCAGTGGTAGCGGGATGTTTTCGTCCGAAACAGAAGCGTCTTGGGCTTCCAACCATTCCTTTTTTGCTGTAATAATTAATGATTCAACCTTGATTACCGTTAATAAAAAAAGCTGAAAAAAAATCTGGTTTAATAAACAAAAGCATACCTGTTTGGTGAGCCATTTGGAAATATCTCCTTTTTGAGACGGATGTGGTTTAATACCTGAGTCATTTTGCAGACTGACCGACTTGATCACAAAAGGCCGAACAGTCTTTAGTCTAATCTTTTCTAATTTAAATGTTTTCCCTGTTATTGACAAAATTGCAATATGCCTAGTCAAAGAATTAGTCAAAAGAACAAGGGTGTTTGGCCGAAAGTGTACTTACTTTGGAAGAGCCTCACCCTCAATCAAACTGGTAGCAACTGAACTTCCTGGTTGAAACACATAGAATTCTGTCTCTGGATTTTTGGACGGTTCAGTAATACAATCATGTTCATGCCCCCAAAGTACAAAATCCAAAAAGTCGGGTAAGAAATTTTCTGGCAAATAACTTGTTTCCGTATGAGCAACACTGAAAAATACAAAAAGTTAGTCGACAATAAAAAGAAAAAAAGAATAAAAAACATGTAACTTGACAAAAGATAAACATACTGGTTTTGGTGAACTGCCATCAGGTTAAACCATTCTTCTTGAGCACCCTCAGGACGCAAAAATTTGACTTGTCCTTCCCTAAACGTTCTAAACAGACGTTCATCTCTGACGTTTGCAAGACCATACAGTGCTAATTTTGTACTGCCTTTTCTCAAAAGAATTGGTGAAACTGTAATGTTGTCGCTCTCAGCAACTTGGCCAAAGTGATTGATCAGACCAGTAGCTGCCAAAACATCCATTGGCGACAGAAGAGATTCCTATAAAATCGCTGTGTCAGCTAATTAAAAAAAAGCAGATATTTTCAAATAACACAATTAGTCAATATTTCACATACACCTGCCGCATCGTCATGATTTCCGCTTATACCAAAAAATGGAATGGCTACATTGATATTTGGATCCTCATAGTTTATATGATTCAACCTTGCAGCAGCCAAAAAGTTAGATTGATAATCAAAAAAAAAAAAAAAAATTCAATCATACTCTTTCTCAAGACCAAGATCAACTTCATTTAATAGCTCTAGTTCGCAAGGTTTGTCTCCATAGCATGTTGTGCGCACAGCTGTAATAACGTCATACATTGATTTACGTGTCGGCTTGTTGATGTGAAAAAGATCACCACCTTGAAGAATCATGTCAACCTAGCAATTATTGTTGGTACAAAAAAACTTTTGTTTAAAAAAAAGAACTTAATAGTATTTGGAGATAATCTAAGTCGTTCATACCTCGCGATCGCGTGCAATTTCCATTGCTTCTCTAAATGTACGTGCAGAGTCTTGACCTCGAATGGGGTCCGATTCATTATAGCCAACATGATTGTCGGTAGTCAGCAAAATCCTAATAGTATCAGCACCTGATATACTTCGTTAGAGAAACATATTTAACCATTTTTCAAAAAGCTGCGGTTACCTTCATAGGTTGACATTTCCAGGTATTACGTTTAAAGGGTGGGGATGATGACGATGTTGATAATAAACGTGGGAGTTGGGAGTTAGGAACAAATTTAAGATGGTCAAGAATTAATTTTATTTTTTTTTTCACGTTTTTATTTCACACTTTAAACTATATACGTATATATATTCTTCACTTTGCTCCAAGTTAAGACATGATACTGACAAATGGCATTGCATTCTAACAATTAATGAATGGAATAATTATTTTTTTGCGATGCTCTTTGTTTTTGGCCTGAGTTTCATATGCGATGCATTGAGATTGGTAGGTGGGACAATTGATCTTGCGTCGTTACTTAGCAGGTTACTACTACTTTTAAGCTTCTCTGTCGGCTTGGGAATCTGAAAGCCTGATGTTTTTGGTGTTTTTAGCTTGCATGGTGAAGTATTACCAGGAATTTTTTGATTAGGAGGAGTTATTGGTGCATTTTCTAGTTCGATTGAATTTGTACTTGGCATTATCGACGGGTTGTATATATCACCGATATCTTGCTCTCCACAATCTAAAAAAGAAATATCACTTGTTACCAGTAATCTCTTTGCTTGACTTTTTAAATTGAGCTGTGACTTCTTTTCTACTTGAGACTCTTTGCCTCTCAAAAGTTGCTAATGTAAATTAAGCATTAGAAACATGATGAAAAAAAAAATGAAAAAAAAAAAAACATTGGATTGACAACTCACCTCATAATCAGCTTCTCGTAATTTATCCTCCAGACCTGCCACGTAAGATTCCTTCTCTTCTAAGACTTTCATGAGTTTTGAAAAATCATTTTTGAGAGAATCATACATTGACTCAATCTGCATCAACCTGGAAAGCTCCTTGGACTAAATTTTTTTGTCAGTTATTTTTAGGCTACAAATAATAAGTTTTTTTCATCTTTTTACCTTTTTTTCTAAGTCTTCAATAGTAGTAGCGCAAGTCTTTTTAAGATCAATGTTTTCATCTTCAACAATTTTTATTTTTGCGGCAAATGTGCTATTAATACTGGCTTTTTCGGCTTCAAAGGAACGATGCAATTCTAGCTCTTTCAAAACGTATTCTCTAGAAATTTTGTCCTGAATCTATTTTTTTTATTTTTTTTATTATCAGAAAACGAGAATTCAAATCAGTGATTTAGATACATACGGTTGCTTGAGTCGTCTTAGATTCATTAGTTTGAATTAAAAGCCTTTCATTTGCAATGATAAGCTCAGCCTATTTTTGTCAGAAAAGCTAGAAAATCTTTTTTTTCAAAAAAATTCCATACCTGTGAATGTTGTGCCAACTCTGACAAAGAGTTTACCTGTTTTGTCATTTCTCGTAATTGATCTCGCTTTTCTTCGGCTTCTTGTATTTTTTGAGTTTTCAAGTTAGTGCAAATATCAAAAACAGACTGTAGTTTAGATTCTATGTCATTCTGCTTTTCGGATATTATTTTTGAGGCTTCTTCTGATTTTATTTCACTCTTCTTAACTTCTTCAATCAAAGAATTTTTAATCAATAAAAGAGGCTCTAGTACATTAGCAATTTTTCCAGATTGTGTACCAAAAGCCGTGGTGAAAACATTTGCCAAAGACTCGATTTTATGCTCAAATGTCGATTCTATGGCTTCAAGCTTTTCTTTCATATCATTACGAGAAGTTTCGTGGTGTCTGTAAAAATGTTAGTAAATGTTTTAAAATAGATGAATATGATATCATATACTCAAACTGGGATGACAAGGTATTTTTTATAAACAAAGTAGAATCATCAAAATCATTCATAAAGGTTTGCATTAATCTAATTGGTTAGTATCTGGTGTGTGTGAAAATAGAAATAAATTCAAGAAATACTTTTCTAGCAAGTTTGCTTTTAATTTTATTTCATTTGAGATAGGTTCAAATGTATTTAATTTTTCATAGAGTAAAGGTTTTAGTATTCCGAGTTCTTCGGATAATAACATAGATACCTTGCGTTCACTATCGAGTAACTTTTCAATTTCTGATAACTTTACTGAGTTTTTCATGTTTTCTTCAGAGACTTTAATTGAGTTAGAATACACTTTAATAAAAATGATCAAGCTTAAGACTTACTGTATTCATTTTCATGAGAGACTGTGCGAATTTTCTCACTGAGCTTTGAGTGGGTTGCTTCAAGATCGGATATGTTTGTTTTCAGGGCTTTGAGCTGTTCTTGTAGTTCTTCTTTTTCAGAAATTAGAGCTGCTATTTGATTACCATATCCAGTTTTAATTTCGGACAATTTCAAAAAATCTTTGCCCATTTCCGCTTGCAATAACTTGTTGGAATTAACTTTTTTTTGAAGTTCTTTCAAACTTTTTAAAGTGTTTGATAGCTTAAATTCGGTTTCTTCATATTTACTAATATAAGAGTTGAGATGAGTCTGAAGCCGCTGAATTTCTGATCTTTGTGTGTTGAGTGCAGCAATAAGTTGTTTTTCGACTAGCTGATCTGTATCAGTAAAAGACGATTTTGGTACAGAATTCAAGCTTGTTCTTCTAATTTTTGTCGGCCTGTTGGTCATAGTTCGAGCTCTCACGGCTGAAATATTTTTGGAAAATAAAGCGGGAGACTGAAAGTTACTTAGTTCATCTGAATTTTGTTTTTCTTGAATCTCAACTATTTCAAGATCTTCAGCATCTTCTTCGTCATCGGACAAATTTCTAATTCTTGAATTTTTTGACAGGATTTTAGGAGGTTGTTTCAGAATTTTAGGTTGTGATACCATAGTACTGTTAGCATTGATATCTGAAGGCTTGTTAAAAATAAAATCATCTGGATCTAAAAGCATCTCATTGAATCCTTCGGCCACTTCAATATCTTTTTCATTTTTGGTCTCGTCAAACGCATTATTTGTTGATTCAGAGGCTGGAGACCCCATAAAGAAGGACATATCCGAATCTTGCTGCTCAATTTCATTTAGCAATGATTGAGGAGTTGGTTTTATTGTAGTCTTAATTATTTTCTGATTTCAATTTGTTAGGGCTATATATAAAACTTGGATATAACTTCAACCCACCTTAGCATCAGCAGTATTTGTTTTGTCACCTAAAAGCTTTTTTGTAGTATCTTTCAGGATATTATGTAGATGCTTATCCTTGAGCTGAAACTGAAAAGATGACATTGTCGACACAAATTTTTTGACGAGTTACAATATCAATTTATCTTTTTTTTATCAGAAAATAATATTGAAATAAAGAAAAGGAAGAAAAGTTGATTTTTTTTCCCTTTAAACTTCTGCTTGATAAAAAAGTCACAATTACACCAATTTTTTTAAAAAAAAATCCCCAGTAATAAAACAATCACATTGTTTGTGTTATGTTGTCACAGATAAACTATTTTGGTTTTATGTCATAACTCTTAAATAATTAATATCAGTTTTTTTTATTTTTTATTTTTTATTTTTTCAAAATAATTCTAAATAACTGTCGTATATAAAATGTACAATAGTCATTTTGATCCATGCAATGTAAAGTATTATAAAAAATATACAGATTTTCTTTGCATCCAAAGTGTTATAACGCTTATAAAAACTTTTTGATCTTTGGTGATTGAAAAAAAAAGGATTGTTGGACTACACAAAGAACCTAATCAGGCTTTTCAATTTTTAACTTTTTTTTTTTCAAACCCCCTTTCGTTGTTTTTTTTTTTTTCATTTTGATTTTATGATACTTCTGTCATCTCTTTTTTTTTTTTTTTATTCTTATTATTTAAATAAGAACATTGGATTTTTGTTTAGATAGGTTTTGAAAAGGTGTCCAGTTTTCTTACAATTGTATACTTTTAAGCTTCTACATAAGCCTCTTTCATGACTGTCTGTCGTTAATTATCTTTTTTTTTTTTTTTTTTTTGCTTATTATTCAATACTTTTACCGCCAGAAAACTAGCCCATACACTGAACAATGTCTCGACCGTATAACTCACCGTTTAGAAATGATTTAATGATGAGATGTCACCGACATCACATTTCAGATTGGACTACAGTACTTTTCATATTTTTTCTTTATTTTATTCTTGAGTTCAAGCGCCCTTATCATCAATTGTTTCTTCTCAGCGATAAAAGTCTACAGCATCCTTTTACTGAGCACGAAAGAGTTCCAAACTCAGTTTGCCTAGTAAGAACTGATGATCTCAGACAAATTCAACTTTTGTTATGCTAATTTTTTTCGGTTTTTTTTATTCAATAGTTTTTGGCCATTGTGGTGCCCTCTATAACCATATTTTTTTCATCTTTAATTAGTCAAAGACGTGAGGGGATCCAGGGTCTTCACCTTTTTCATGTCTCAATGCTTGGTTTGACGACCTCAATTGCATTTAATGGTTTTATTACAAACTTTCTTAAAGTATTAATTGGTCGGCCACGTCCTGACTTGCTCGCCAGGTGTATACCAGCTTCTGGAGCTTCAATTCACGACTACGTGTCAATCGCTATTTGCACCACAAAAAATCTTGATGTACTCGAAGAAGGTTTTAAAAGTGCACCTTCGGGCCATTCTTCAACCAGTTTTGCTGCATTTTTTTTCCTTTCGCTCTGGATCAGTGGTCAAACCTCTGCTTTCAAGCCCGGGAATCATACCTATAAGCTTCTTCTTGCTGTTGCGTAAGTCTGGTCATTTATGTGTTAAAGATATTTTTTTTTGCTAACAAGGTCAGTCCTCTTTTGATTGCCTCTTACGTTGCAATCAGCCGAACTGTAAGTATTTTTTTTTTGTCTGATTTTTCATTTGCCTTTGGTATTTGAATTTTTGATTAACTTTTTTAAACAGGAGGACTACAGACATCATCCTACCGATGTTATGGCTGGTTCGCTCCTTGGTACTGTTATTGCCTATATTTCATACGTGAGTGATCTTAATTCATTATTTTTATCTTTTTTTTTTTTTCAAGACGACGACATATTCGAGCATTTTTTTCTAACTTTTTTTTTTCTTTTAATCACAAGCGTGCGTTTTTTCCGTCATTGTCATCTAAAAACTGTAACATCCCATATTCAGCCAGTAAGTTGGATTTTGGAAAGAGCCAAGAACCTGATCTCTCTGTCGATTCTGTCACGCGATCAAGGGAATTCAGCCCTGAAACCCTGGTTTGAAAAAAAAAAAAAGGATATGGGACTTGAAAGTAAATATAAATTACATAGGAAATGAGCTTCAATTTTACATTTTGTTTTCTCTGAATGACAATCATAACAGTTTTATACACCCTTCTAAGTACCACGATTATACATATTTTCTTATCAGAAGATAATCTTGCGAACAAACAAATAAAAAATTATTTAAATTAAATCAAATAAATTACTATTATTTATGACCATGTAATTGTACCAAATTAAACACAAAAAAAGATATATACGTATATATATATATTTAGATAAAAGATTCAAACTGTTTTAGTCTGAAGAATTTTCATAACCACTA
Organism: Geotrichum reessii; assembly: GCA_013305925.1. NCBI lineage: Eukaryota > Fungi > Ascomycota > Dipodascomycetes > Dipodascales > Dipodascaceae > Geotrichum > Geotrichum reessii. Next base: position 15,077 of record QVTG01000304.1, read on the forward strand.
CTCACAAAAAAGTATTGCACAAAAGCTTTCCAAACTTTGTGTGATTTTTTCTGGTAGTCCAAATAAGATGTATCGTCTTGGTCAGCATCACCGTTGTTTGGTAAGAGGCCAGCACCCAGAGTACGTGCTAGTTTGACCCAGCTAGAAACAAGTAGATTGTCAAGACCGTATGGCTCATCGTCGGTAGTGTATTCAACCTCATAGTCAAAGGGCGCACCTTCAGCGTTGAACGCAGTGAGGTTTAAAAAGTACTGGGTGTATTTGGTAGGCGTAAACGTCTGCGGGGTGTATGCAGGGCCAGCAACCACTTCAGGCGATTTAGGGGGCCAGGTTGGGTCACGTTTAGCCTTCTTTTTTTTCTTGTTCTTCTTCTTTTTACCGGCAGCGGTGGCACTACCATCTTCTAAGAGAGCCTCTTCTTCATCAGTTTCGTCGTGGTCCGCAAGGTTGTCGTCATCAATCTCGCTCAATACAGCGTCAAATTCAAGCTCTACTTCGCGGAAAACCTCTGACCAAGGACGAAACTGTTGGGTATCGACATGTAGGTTTTCAATTCCAGTTGTGTTATATTCCCAGACTCGCAGCCCCGGCATGTAAGTGGGCACTACACTCGGACTGACATAGGAAACTGAATATTGAGTCCAATCCTTTCTAACTTCGCTGTAGAGCCCACGTAGATCTTGCAAGTAGTTGATCTTACCAAATATCGATGCCTGGCCATCGCTGAAATTTATATATTCTTCTTCCTCAGCGCTTTTTCCCTTTTTATTCTTGCGTTTCTTACTCTTTTTAACTTGAGAGTCGTGAAGAAGAAAGTGGTCAACATTCATGTGGCCGTAGACGCCGCCAATAATGATGTCTCTATAAGCATAAAGCCATGCAGATAAACGATCAAGGCAAGTTGATTCAAAGACCTTGGGGCTAGGAGGAACATGGCCACTGAGCCAGACTTTCATGTTACGATTACGCAATTCGCGTAGAACAATAGCAAGCCAACGGAACTGAAGATGACCTGGGTCTTTTTTGCTATCGCAACCATCAACGAGCGTGTTAGATTTAAACCAATAGAGAGTGTTAAGTGAGAGTACAGCGAGCTTTCCTGGGATGGCCTCAACCATGAAACTAACACCACGATCAAAAATATGAACTTGCTCTTCAGGTACCATCGACCGCCACTGCTGATAGAGTCGCTTGGTCTGGGTGTTGGGTCCAATTGGAAAAAGATTGTGAGGGTATACATCGTTGTTGCCGACAGAGGGGATGATGGGGATTTCAAAGGCCTTGCGTGGATCGCGCGAGCCAAAAATTTGCGTAAACTTTTGAACCATAAATTGATTGAGATTTGCAATAGCCTGCTCGGAACGCGGCAGCTCATTGTCATTATCGTGGCGCGCGTTATCACCGGTCCAGATAATAAAATCAATTTCGTCCTTGAGGTTTTCTTCGATCCATTCAAATGTGGCGTCAATGAGTGAAATAGGTGCGTCGCAAGCGCTGTTTGGGTGACCATAATATCCTGTATCAGGGTCGACCCGTTTGCCCCAATGACACATTTCACTTTCGCTAGTGTTGATTTTATAGTACGGGTCGGGATGGAAATCCGTTATGTGGAGGAACTTTCCATGCAGCTTTGGGGAAGCAATTTTTTCCGAAATTTCCGATATCGAATGTTCTGCTTCCCCTGCTGGCACTGAAAACCGCAATGGCCAACTAAAAGATATCTGTTTGATTTCAATATTTTGAATGAGCTCAGGCCAAATGTTTAAACTCAGAGCATGAGTAAAAACAAAAAATGAAAAAAGAGCCAAAATTTGCTTCATGTTGATAGGATTTAAGAGATGAGGGTGAAAAAAAAGAAAAAAAAAGAAAAAAAAAGTTGAATAATGAGAGAAAAGTTATTTATCGATGCTCACGAGATGCCTGAGATCTTTATAAGTTAAAACAAGATGAATTTATAGCAAACAAAAGAAATTTTCGTTCTCTTGTTGTTCTGATTGCCGTTGCTTATTGAAACTCAGCTTTGTTTTGTATTCTGTAAAGCGTTATGAGGTTGATCTAATCAAAGAATATACGTGACGTCGTTGTTTTGAAAAAAAAGCCAAGAGTATGCGTTTTCTCTTGTCTCCAATGAGAGCCTTAAAGAAAAAAAAAAAAAAAAGGATATGCAAAAGAAAAGTTGTAAAAAAAAAAAATAAGATCGGAATATGAACAGTTATATTATTCCATTATTTCAAAAAAAAAAAAATTTTTTTTTCAAGATTTAAAAAAATGAGAGAGAATTACTGTACATTAAATAAAACTAAAAAAACTTTAAATAAAAAAAAACTGTCAAGGTTATTTAGTCACGTGCGCAATATTTGTTCACTAGTCATGTAGAAACCTTAAAGTCTTTTTTTTATTTTATATTTTTTTGTATGATGTCGTTTGATTTGGCTATTCTTACCCATATGGCCTAAACTATAGGCTACAAATCGCCAAACTAGCATTTCACACTAAAAGCATTAAAAAAGAAAAAAAAAAGTCAAATAACCTGTTCAAATTGATGGAAATAAAGTAAAAAGTTAAGAACATTCGGATTCAAGTGAACATGGGACATTCATGACGTTTTGCTATTGCAAAGTAGGAAGTAAAATCTTGAATAAGATACCAAACGAGGGTCATCTAACTGTAAGAAATGAAATGTAAAAACACGTGTGTGCTATCTTCAAGTGAAAAAAATATATATCTGTCAAAAGCAAAAAAAGTGACAAATCATTTTTTTTTTTTCAATTATCAACATTTTAAAGAGATGCGATCTTGTAATGGTTGGCCGTATGGTCCGGTTAGTGCTTAATGGATTTCTGTAATCACACTGCCAACAATAGGAAATCATATGTTGTATGAAAAAAAAAACCCCTTCAAGCTTTTACGATTGTTGGTACAATGACGAAATCTCTATATAACTCATACTTGACTATGAAGAAAATAAACTGACTATAACGATACCAAAGATCATCTTTCATAACATTTAAAATGTCAAATGGTCTTTAATTCCCAATTGTAAGTGGTCATTCTTTTGCACTATTATTAAACAACAACAACAAAAAAAAAAAATAATGAATGACTATTGTCTTTACATTAAAAATATGTCCATGACACAGTAATGATAAAACATATGGAAAAAACTTTGAAAAAAAATTGTCTATGTAATTTATTTAACATTGAACTATTAACACAGTTTCGTGATTTTACTACATTTTATCGGAGGGTTTAATAGACTAATCTATCTAGAAATGGCAATCTTAAAACTTAAATTATCGATAAAAACCAATACTAGATATTGACAAACAGTAAAAAATCTCATCAAACTGATCTAATGAAATAAATTATTAGAACGTGGTAAAAAAAAAAAAACAAGAGACTTAAAAAATAAGACTTGAAATTTGATTTTTACTTTATTTATGATTAGTTTCTTGTCCTAATGGAAATTTCAAATCAAACTATTAAGGTACCAGAAAAAAAAATACAAGTATGTGGCTAGCCCGTTTCACAGAAAGCAAAACATTTTCTTTAAATTCTTAAACAGGTTTCGATTAAACACTTTGCAAATAATACTATCTGTCAGGAAAAAATTTTTTTTTTTAATTCCACTTCATAAAAAAATCACGATCAGTTCACAACTGAAAAAGTTTGTTAACAATGTGACAAGGCACCATCTTGATAAAGGGTTCAAATGAGTTGAAATACTTACCAATATAAAACTGTTATCTCTACACAAGGCCTTTTTTGGCTCAACAAAACTTTAGTTATTTTATGGTTTACAGTCACAGTAATCAGTAATTCATCTATTTACTAAAAACCAAATTACCAAGATTTGCCATAGGGTAATTGCAATTTTAGAATTCTTTTTTTTTTTTATCTTTATGTCCAGGGGAATAAAATATCAGCCTCACGCTTGCACTACCTTGACAGACCTTTTTTTGAAAAAAAAAACAGGAGGGTTTATGTGTAGAAATGTCCGTATTCTAGTTTTTTTTTTTTTTTTTTTTTTTTTTTTTTTTTTTTTGAAATTTACAATTTCCCTTTTTTTCAACTGTTAAAATTTGTGATATCGAAAACAAAAGCTGGTATATTGTAAGTACGTATTGGTTTGGAAAAAAAAAATTTTTTTTTAAAGCTACTTCATTTTCTATAGTTAAGAATAACTCTATGTATATACTGTATTCACTATTATGAATGCTTTTATAACATTTATATTTTTCTTGAGCTTTGAAAATGACAATTGTTAAATTTTCGAAAAAACAAAAAAATCGAACACATAATCAATTGTTTTAAAAACGTTTGTAAGCTTCTGGAAGTTTGCCGTTTTGGTTAAATCTTGGATTGACCAAATAGAGATTTATATATATGTGTCGTCTTATGTTTGGGTTTCATTACCAAACAAGAATCATAACTTGTACCATAATATATAAACTCAGTATGGTGCTGTTTTATACCTTTTATTGGCTTCTCAATAAATAAATAAATAAATAAATAAATAAATAAAAATATTACTACGTTTTACTTTTACTATTTATCAAGTATAATTAAATTATGTTTTGTAGAGAGGCAGTGGTGTTTTTATTCACGTCTAAGCCTTTTCTAATATCCAACTTTTATGATAGAAAATTAGTGTTTAAAAAAAATTAAAAATTTTAAATACACAATAAAAGTATGATCAACAGTAGGGTTTGGATTAAAAACAATAAAAGAGTCTGAATAGTATATGTACTATTTTTAGTATGGCTGAACAAAAGATTTTTTTTTTTTTTTTCAATATGGCCACCTTATTGTAGCCGTGTCATAAAAAAGAAAAAAAAACAAAGATTAAAAGTTTTGGGACACACCGTGTGTGCCACTTGTGCCTTCATGTGGCAGATCGGGCCAACTGCTATATTCAATTTTAGGTGAATCTCTTCGAGCTGCCACGTTTTGAATGTGTAACTGACGTTGTTGATTGGGCGTCTCAGGACGGCTATCGTTAAAGTAGCGCGCAGCTGGTGAAGAACCATTTGCAGATTCATCAAAAACAAATCCATGCCCGTCGTATGGTTTTGGCTGCGGGAGTTGCATTTGCGGTCTATTTGGGTTATATGGTGGATAGTAAGGGCCAGCCGGAACATCATTTTCTTCCTCGGAGTGATAGTTGTTACCAATACCATGAACGTTGTTGGCATTTTTTATGACATCTTGAGGAATCATGAGATCTTCAGAGCCACGATGATGCGTAGACTGTTCACCCTCAGAAGATGACCCATGCCTTGCCAATACAGCAGAACCTGTGCCTGAAGCAACTGTTGCAAGTCTAGCATTAGAAAAGCCATTGCCTCCTTGTACTTGCTCCATTTGAGGAGAAGTGGGAGCAGGTCCCCAGCCTCTATAGTTGTTGGATGTACTGTTAGAAATTCCTGTGTCGGGAACGGCTGAAGCCCCAGTAAAACCAAAGGTAGCCGCGCCACCAGCGCCTCCAGCACCACCAGCACCACCAGGACCACCTCTAGGAAGATTTACACGAGAGTTACTTTTATTAGGGTTGTATGAATAATCATTGACCTCTGCCAAACGCTGAGACTTGGTAGCTTTAGTGTTTTTGTAACGTTTCCAAAGAAAAAATGCCACCAAAGCCAAAATTAAAATAACACCAACAGGAACAGCAACGGCAACAGCAATCACACCTCCCTTGGAAAGACCACCACTGCTAGAGCCATTAACAGTACCAGAACCGCTAGTGGTTGCTTCAGCCGCGTTGGCAGTATTAGAGCTAGAACCTCTCAAAGAGGATGTGGACGGTGTTGTCAAAAGTTCAGTAGTTGATGGAGTCAGCGTTAGTGGCGGATTTGTGGTTGACTCGGAAGATTCAGAAGTTGTTGGAGGAAGAACAGTTGAAGTGGAAGTGATAATGAATGTAACAGTAGCATCTGCCGACTCATTAGAAGTCTCAGTGGGCGTTGAAGAGGCTGGAGGGATGGTTGATTGTACAGATGTTGTCTCTGCTGGCAAGGCCGAAGACGACTGAGGCAAAACAGATGACTGCTGCAAAGTCGCTGAAGAAATCACAGATGGGTTGATAGAAGACGTTTCAATAGCAGTTGTAGATTGGCTGATTTCAAACGACGAAACTGAAGTTGTTGAGGCTAAAGATTGAAAAGTCGATCCAACTGGTTGTGAAATAGCGTTGCTCGTTTCTTGAGCCGATACACTGCTCATAACAGAGGGTATTGAAGCAGGAGTCTGCGAGTTACTGTTTTCTGATCCGACGGATTGTGTTCTACTTTGATTTGACTCATTTGAAAACTCAGTCTGAACTGAAGATGGTTGAACGATCGTACTTTGTTCAGAGTTGGGTGCTATGGTTGTTGATGCTGCATTGATGCTACTTAAAGACGCTGGTATATCTGTAGGGCTAGCGGCAGGTGTGAGCGATGCAATAGTGTTACCATCAGGACTTACAAAGACAATGCTGGTGGTAAATACCTGTACAGTCACAGCTGCGTCGGTTACAGGTTGTTCAGAAGACATTATGAATCTAGAGTTTGCCAAAAAAAAAAAAAAAAAGAATGAAAATAATACTAAAGTCAAATAGCGAAGGAAAGCAGTTGATGTTTATACTACAGGCAAAGTCAATTTCTCTGCCGATTCCACTGTAATGGGTCAGAGTATTGGTAGTATACTTGAAGCGGTTTGTAGCCAAGAGAGCGTGTTGTTGTATATATGAGCTTTAATGCTTTAAAAAAAAAGCTAGAGCTTGAGAAACAAGTGACAGAGGAGAAGAAGAAGAGAACTGGAAGAATAGATCCACGAAAAAAATAATAAAAAAAAAGGATGTAAAAAATCAAAATAAAACCAATAGAAAATAAAATAATAAAAAAAAAAAGAAAACAAATACGGCCTTTCTGAAAAAAAAAAAAACACAACATTTTTCATGGCAATTTTAAACTTTATGCACTAAAAAAAAAGAAATATATTTACCATTTTTTTCAATAATATACGAATGTAATGTATAACTATATAGTTTTATGACAGCACTTGCTTTTTTTTTTTAACATGGTAATTTTCATTATGTTGGTGTTAGTAATGAGAGAGTATTCAAAGTTGATGTGGAATCAAGAACAATCTAATAGCAGAGTACATAGAATAAACAACAACCCCTGGGCCCAATTATACTCTTTTTTCATATGATTTTTTTATTATTATTCATGTAAAAGCATCTGTGGCTCGCGCATCAGTCAAAACCCAACTTGGAACAGTAGTATACTCAGAAGGCCAATATGGCCGTAGACATGCATAAGATTTGCAGTTAAAGACAAAATGGTAACAAAGATATTTACTAATTCAAGCTTGTTGAATGTGTAGCGTACCTTGTTTAGGAGACCAGAAAAGAAAAAAGTAATGTGTTAATCATACCAATTTTTTTATATTTTTCTTCGATTTTTTTTTTTTTTCCCTACAAGTTTTTAACCATCTTTCTCGATACATATCACCTTGATATTAATTTACTACTGAAAGTTTCAATAATATTTTTTTTTTCAGTCTCTAGATATTCGTTATCAGATTTCCGAAGCTTATTACAATACATACACATAACTCTGTAATAACATTATTGTCAGCATCATGATCTTTTTTTATTCGCTGTCACTTTATAAGAATTTTAAAATCATTTTTTTTTTCTATTTTTGCTGTTCAAATTAGGCAGGTAGTCGCCATCTTTGCTTGAAAGTGTTTTAGAAAATTGATGAAATGTTTCCCATCGATAAACGCAGGTTCCATAAAAATAAACACTTTTTTTAAACATAATAATGACATCATATCTCACGTGATAGATGAATGCTTTATAAAAGTAATTAGTTACCACGCTTTAACCAGTTACTGTTTAAATTTTGTTTTTTTTATTTTTCACATATAAATTTTTTGATGTCTTGTATCTCATTTGGATCGACTTTGAATCTTTGAACATCAAATTTCATTATTATAGTAATAAAAACAACAGTCGAAATAATAATTATATATAATTACCATATATTTTTGTTTGTGAATACCCATCCTTTTTTCATGAAAAAATAACCTTTTTTTTTTTTCTTGTTGGTACTCCTTATTTCATTGTTTCATGTTCTGTTACAATTTTGAAAACTGGTCCCGTCGTAGTCACAATGGTTTTAGCAATGTAGTATTTGATTATATAAAAATCAAACTAGTATTATAATTGGTACGCTTTTGTACCATATATTTCAGTTCAAAATTTACTAGCACCAACCTTTTTTTTTTGTTCTGGTTTCTTCCGGCTAAAAGTTTGTGTATGTAGCTATTGAGAAATTGTGTTATTTTTATAATATACGGATGTCTAATTCAAATCAACAACAAATAATTTTGTTTATACTTTAATTTTCATCAAAAGGTTGTGAAATAAAATTTGCATTGTTCACAAGTAGTATTATTAAGACTTTTGTAACGAGTGTTTTCATATTGTTTTCTTCTTGTTTTTCTGATTAGAACCATGTCATATGAATCACAGTACCGAGATTTAGCAATGCAAAAAAATGTATAGATTTATTAAGTGAACATGATGAAATTTTTATTGTCAATTTAATATTATAATGACAGCTCGAAAGTTTGATAGAAACATTCCGTTTACTCAGATTTTTCAGAACTTCTAACCAATATTTTAAAACACTTCTTATTTATAGATTTATTTTGCTTTTTTCTAGTGTCAGGTTTTTTTTTTCACATCCGTTGTTCTAGATCTGGTTCAAAAAAAAAAAAAAACAATCATAGATTTTCAAAGCGCAAATCTATGATTGAAATTCATAGCGCAAAAAAATCTGATATGAATATATAAATATATATTCATTGTTTTTTATAAGGCATCAACATCATTTATGACTGGATTAAGCAGCATCCCAACATTGACCACTTTGATAATGTCAACTTAATCCCCATGCACTACAAATAAAAACATTTTTTTTCTACTATCTATCAAAAAAAAGTTGGTTTCACAAGATAATTGTGCTACTTAAGGGCTGTTTTTTTATACTATATAATATAATTATATTTCATCATTTTTATTTTTGTACTGTTTTTGTAAATTATTTTTTTTGATTTCAAAAGTTTAGTTAAATATGATTATTTCGCTATGAAAACTGAAATTTGTTGCAAAAGTTCTATTTTCAACCCCACTATTTGTATTTTACCTAGTGCAACATTGTCAACTTTGGTATTCAAGTCATTTAATATACAAAATCTAAACAATGATTTCAATTTTGGGGTATACATCTTATACGCACCATTCATCTCATTACCAATTAGCTTTAATGTAAATAGCTCACAAGTACATGGGAAAAGATATTGATATTCAGACAAGACGACTGCAATGGCGGCATATACAAAAATCATGATTCCTACGAAAGAAATAAGTTTCATTATCGTAGATATAATAATAGAAAATTTATCACGGCCACAAATATGATAACAACTATGAGAAATACTTTAGTTGAATGAAAAACGGTCAAAAAACGTATAACAACTTGAATGATAACAAAAAAACAATATTCCTTCTATTTATCTCAAAGTACACAACCATGTTTTTCTTTCAATAAAGTCTGGCTCATTTTAAAGTTACTTGATTTTTAATTTACTATCTCGGCGAATATCAAGCATATTCATTTTTTTTTTCTGCCAAATTTAAAAAGTGAATAACTTATTTAAAAAACTTGATAACTTATGTGATCGATATTTGAACTCCTAGCGTTATCAAAATAATAAAAAACACTAGTTTATCTACTGACGGCCTTATAAAATACTTTTTCATACTCTCCTAGTTATTATGTGCTTTTTTTTTTTGTTTTCCATTTAAACAAGAAAACCTCGAGTTCATTCATGAAAATACTACATTGCGTGCCAGTTTAGATCTAATTCAATATCGATGACAACAATAATAACAATTTATCACATAATTTTGGAACAAAATATGACAAAAAGTCTCATCAAAATATAATAGGATACTACAAAAAAAAAGATTTTTTTTTTTTTTTTAAAAAGTTTTCTATAAAAAGGGATTGAGTTATTGAGGTCTAATAATGCTCAATGTTTGTTTGTCATGAAAACAAAGAAAAGCTCGAGGTTGAACAACATTGAGAAAAAAAAAAAAAAAAACCTTTTTTTTTTTTTCATTAGCGGAAATTTTAACGGAGCAAAAACTAATGATCTTGGAAAAAAAAATCAGATTCTGGCAAAAACGTTGTGTCGGTATTTAGTTATTTAGCGAGATTTAAAGATTATGATAAAAACCTCAAACAAACTTTGGAAGAAGAAAAAAAAAAAAAAAAAAAAAAAAACTAAAGCAAATGTCATCAAACTTTCTAATGGATTTTTTGGTAACTCGATTCCTATCAATAGTAATCAGGTTTTACGCATTTTATTCAACTTTTAAGATAACTTTGACTAGGACTTGTATCAGCATTTTTCTTTTTTCATCTTTTTTCCAAAAACTAATTGTCTGTCTACTTTTAGTCTAATAGATCTTTTATCATGATACCTCAATTCAATCTGGGTAATCAGAACAATTCTGTTGTTGACTTTAAAAGATAATGTGGTTGTGACTTTTCTGCGTTCAAATCGCCGAATTTTTTTAAAGGCATAATTACTACTACTACTACTACTACTACTACTACTACTACTACTACTACTACTACTACTACTACTACTACTACTACTACTATTACTACTACTACTACTACTACTACTACTACTACTACTACTACTACTACTACTACTACTACTACTACTACTACTACTACTGCTACTACTACTACTACCTTTCTATAGAAAGTATCTGCCAGGGTATTTATTTTACACTGGGTACTTTAGCTGGATTTTCAAAACTACATGATAGGTTTCTATCAATTTAATAATTCTTAAACAGTTGTATCTACACAGGCACAACAACAGAAGTGCACACAATAACTAAAAAAAAATGTAGAATATGAAAACCTTCCATCAAAAAGTAGCACAACAACAAATAACAGAGATATTAAGTGAGCAGTCTATAACATTTATTAGTTAATCATAGTTATCATTGGCATCAGATTTATTGTTGACCATTTATTGTGACTAGGAAATTTTTTGGCTGAGGATATGAGAGTAATAGTTAATAAGAATTAGCAAAATCTATTCTTATTTATTTTTAAATCACTGATTTGTCGAGCAGCAGTATGAAAACAAAGTCAAGTGTGTCTTAGCTTTGAGCTGTTGGTAAATAGACCCACTACTCTTTTTTTGAGGGCAATGTATTATTATTATTATTATTATTATTATTATTATTATTATTATTATTATTATTATTATTATTATTATTATTATTATT
>QVTG01000305.1:0-26394 GCA_013305925.1 Geotrichum reessii
ATAATAATAATAATAATAATAATAATAATAATAATAATAATAATAATAATAATAATAATAATAATAATAGTAATAATCCTTTCCAAAGACCGATTAACGTGTCATTTTTCAGTCGACTTAAAATAACAACCACAAGACAAAATTCAAATTTTATAATAAAGACTCAAGAAGGACTCTTGTGTTATATATATGATTTAAAGAAATATACAAATCAGTTTTATTGATCAAAAGTTGAAAAGTCGATGAAGATAAATCAGTTTTCATATTTTTTTTAGATTTACATCATTTTTGTCAAGGTAACTCTGGTCCAAGAACAAAGCACTTTATCAAACCATGAAAAAAAAAGTTTATTTGTGCTAATTCACTTTAGTCATTCTAATTAAAGTATGTTGTTTTTGTACTCGGTTTTTATTTTAAATTTTTCAACTCATAAAAAAAAAGTATTGAAGTATGTATAGATATTTTTGCTGCTTTACCATTAGATAAAACAAATGTGCCTGATACATGTTTTCTTAATAACCAACAATAAAGTACATAGAACCAAGTGTAAAACAATCGATCAAAGTCTTTTTTTTTAATCCAGTTCACAAATCTTTAAAATGTTTTTTTTCCAAGATGGAAATATTAATTTTCAGGTGCCTATTTTAGATCCTTCTATTCCAAAGCCGAACTATGGTAAGAATTTACAACGCATTCTATAAAAATCAAGCATTCTCTTTTTAGGGAGAATGCAGCACATTAATTTTTATTTTATTTTAAGGAAAAAGAAAATAAAATAAACAGTGTTTATTGAAATAAAAAGTAGTAGTCACAAAATGTTAGTCATAAGTTATATGTTATCATTCTTTTTTTTTTCCTACTACGACAAATTAAAATTGATTATTAGTATCAAACTTAAGATCAGATATCATCAGACAACTTTGGTTGATCTGTTGGTTATAAGTCTAAAAACTAAATAATTTTAAAGCTTTGAATGTAGTGTTACAAAACAATATTGAATAAATTCAAAACTCCTTATTACGACGCAAATAAAAAATCCATTAGATTTATGAATCACAAAAAAAATAAAAAATAAATAAATAAAAAAACATAACTATTGATAGATTTAAAAAAAAAAAATTCATATCGTGAATTATAAGTTTCATTGTGAGTTTATTTTTAATAGTTCTACATTCTGGCATTCTAGTCAAGGGGTCTGATCATAGTACACAGTAACGTCGTACACAATAAAGTTTTCTAATTTTTTAACTACATGAAATTTGCATAATTAGTTACTCAATATCGTACTTGTTTTTTTTTTTTTTTTTTTACATATATCCGCTCTATCATAATCTTATATAGTTGAAAATAAATTGCTGTTTATTTGAATTAAAATAAAAAAGTGAATAAAATTATGAATTTCAACTGATATATATAATTATCTATAATTTTTTTGACAAAAGTTTCTTGATAGTTGGCAGTTTTGTAAACTTTGTATGTTGTGAAGTTTGCGGCAAAAACTACCCGATACAGTCATTTAACCTACTAAATAGAGTCAGTTTTTTATGTAAATTTTTTAAACTTTGTATAAATTTCAATTAAATTTGTTGTTACCTTTACTACCCGAATTTGTTAGACAACTAGATATATTATATTATATATATTCAGATAGAAAACCACCAATGAAAAGGTGTCTGTTGGAGCTTTTTTAGTCCATTGTGGATATAATTATTTCTTATTTAGAGCGGCTGTTACGGAATAAGTAAATAGCTTAGAGTTGAGCTTATAGGAGAGATTTTAATCAAGTATACATGTACCAGCAATGGGTATTACCTTAAAAAAAGATACAAACAACCTACGATCGATTACCATGAGATTAAATTCAATATTTACTGAACTTTTCGTATGAACCAGGTATTTTAGTATTGGCCAACTAATATACAAACAGTTTTTTTTTTTTTTTTTTGGTGGCTCTGTTACAACTTCAAAGAGATTCGTACACTGACGGGTAAGAAAAAATTAATACTTTTACTTTTACAAATCAGCTCGTTTAATTCCAACTTTATTAGTTCTTCTCAGTGATGTTTTGACTTTCAATGATTTTCTTTTTTATTTGTCTACTATGATACTATGATCTTTTTTAGTTTACAGGATTATGTTTAAACTTGACAAGGACTTACATGGAGTCATCATCCGTAAAAGTAAAATACGAATTCAAAGGATCATAATTAACTGCACGGCTTTTAAAATTGATATATTTGAAGCGACTCTTCTGAATCCACTTTTTTTTATTTATTTTTCTTTGCTCGTTATTGATTCTAAGTGGTGAGAAACATTTAGAAAAACACTCGCCAAGCGGTAATCGATAACATCAATTACTGTTCTATTAACTATGTGCATGTGTTTTTTTTTTTAAAAAAAAAAATGAATGAATAAAACAAAATTGTTCATGTAGATAGATATTTTGTGTTATATTATCAAGAGTCAATTTTTTTCAAAGAAAGATGATTTTTAGGGATAATAAGGAGATCGTCAGTACCATTTGCCCTGGTTTATTTTCCCATGTAAGTCGAGTCTCAAAACGACAGTACTAATTGAAAAAAAAAAAAACTTTGTTTAAAAAAACAAAAAAGAAATACAAATAAATACGCCATAAAGCATTGGACACCTGATACTAACTTGTAAACACTATGATTGAATAGTAATGTACACCTACATATACAATTATTCATGTCAACAATATTTATCTTTGTAGTTTCCCCCTTTGAATTAAAAATATTATAACAAAACTCACGCTTGTCATTCACTAAATTCATTCATTTTGTTATTGGTTCTCTCGGGGGTTTATTTTATTTTTATTTATTTTATTTTTTGTTTGTTTTCTTATTTGTTTTTTTATTTGCTTTTATTTATTTTTGCATTATTTATTTCTGATCTTTAGTTTTCTTTAGCCATGGTCGCCAGACTATCCAAAGGAATTGCGCTGTTCAACAGATTTGGCTTCATTGCATTTGTGGTCGCATTTTTAGCCGCAGTGATAAATCTGGGGCTACCACCGACAAATCAACAACAACTTGCAGCACAACGTAATAGTTTGCTACGTCGAGGCCGCTGGCTCAACAACCATACGCTCGCGCCTACTACCTGGCAACCAGATGGCTGCTCGCTACAACACTACAACCAGGCTTTTTTACATAAATGTATGTTAAAACCCAACTCCAACATCATTTTTATGGGCGACTCGACCGCACGTCAACTATTTTGGGAAACCGCCCATATGCTTGACCCCAAGGTAACTGCGGACTTTAACATTCACGGTAACGCGAAATATACACGCACAAAGGACAATATCACTGTTCACTTGTTTTGGGACCCGTACCTTGACCGTCAAGACTCTATGGGTATGGTGACCCAGATTGCAAACGGCACTCTTCTTCCTAATGGCGGCCCTGCTACTATTCTTTATGTCACAACCGGTCTTTGGCATGCCATGTTCCATAAACCTCGCAACAAAATCCAGCCCGCATTTGAAAGGGCCGTTGATAACTTTGTTGAAGTTATTCGCAATGCTAAGCCTGGCACTTTTGAAGCTGTTTATTTTGCACCAACCCAACTGGCTCAATATTTTCGTCTCGACCTTTGGCGCAAGGTTAACATTACCAAAAAAGTGGTCGATAAAATGTACGCATATACTGATAAAATTTTTGACTATAATTATAAAAGTGATACCGGCTCAGGTATCATCTATTCAAACGACAAACACCGCAAACCGCTCATTTACTATTTTCCAGTGATGAACCGGTTAGGTTCTAACAAAAACTCGCTCTATGACCGTCTTGGTCTCCACTTGGCTTGGCCCGTAGTTTCTGTGCAAGTTGATTTACTTTACAATCACTTTTGCAACACCAAAATCCAGGACATACTACCCCCGACTACAACATGTGGCGTGACCTATGACCGTACGGAAAAAGAGCGCATGTTTATTATCGGCTGGGTTGGTCTTGTGGCTATTGCTACCGCGTTTTCGATGCGCCGCCCTAGCAACAAATCTCTAAAGCTTGTTGCCTGGATTGGCGTGGCCTGTTTGTACAGCCACCTGTGCGAGCGCACAATCTGGATTGCAAACGAGACTAGTTCATTTGTTGGTTTTATCGAATCGTTTCTTCTCATTCAAGTCCTTGTCGTTGCTATCGTTCTTTCAATTACAGGTAGCTTACTTCCAAGTACGGCTAACCACTTTGCGGTAGATGATAATACCAAAGATGACATTTTAGTAAATACGGCAGAAAGCATTTATTTTGCTGAATGGAAAGGTCTGCTCATGGCAGGCTGGTTATTGTTGGCATACACGGGCCTTGATAATTACAGCTTTTATCACTTGCGGATTGCCAAAAGCGTCATTGAAAGTACTCTACTATACATTGAGATTCACACGTTTGCGGTAGCGCTTACGACTACTGCGATGACTACACGCGCAACAATCTTAATGCTGGCACGGCGCCTACTCAACGTCACTCTGTTGCCAATGCTGCTTGCGCTCACTCTTAAAGTCGATCTGTATCAGGCCTATCGCACGCTGCCGATCAAGTTTGGTCTGTGGTACGTAGTCACTGCTGTGGTCATCCGTTTATTATACCTTGTGTTTGGTGCGTCCTCTACAGCACACCAGTCCAACAGCCAACTGGCCATCAAAATTATCAAAGTCCTGGGTAGCGGCGCAGCATTTTTAATCATCACCGGGTTCATTCTTAGCCAGATCTGGTCACCTTCGTTTTTTGATAAAAAAGAAGTGCTCAAGGCGGTTCGCGCTGACTTTTTCGTCCCACTCGTTGCTATCAACATCACAATTTGGACCCGTATGTCTGCCGAGTTTGGTGGCAGTAGTGCCGGTGAGAACAAAAATACTTTGCTGAAAAAGCGGTACCTTTACCTTGCTCTATTTTTTATTTTTACAATAATCGGTAATTATCTCACGTTTGTTAACCCTGGCAGCGGACATGGTCGCTCGACCGTGATCCATTTTGTCACATTTTACTTTATCTTTTTTTACACTGTTATTCTCAGGCCTATTCCCAAATCTTCAGTAACAGTTCGATCTGGTCATACGACAGCAGGTAAATTATCATTGTCATCAACTTTATTCCACTACTCTCGTTTTTTGGTGTATTGGGGCCCTTGCTGGGTACAACTACTCGTTTTGTCACAGCATATTCTGCTCACTAAGAATGGCCACGTTAAGGTCCACCTTATCCCGACCAGTCTTGTCAACTATCGTATGTCTGTCATCTCACAGACTTTCAACTATGTTATTGTTTTTGTCATTTACGGTCTAGTGGCTAGAAGTATCACTTCTTTGATGCCGAGTCCGGACCCGGTACCGGAATCAGTAGAGGCCACTTTAAATAGTGACAGTTCTGACAACAACAATGAACACACGATTTTTGTTCGTGATAATAACAATGATGGATTTGATATTGACGATGACTTGGATATCGAGGCCCAGAAACGTCCTCTGACATTAGATGTTGTTAGTAGCCCTTCTACAGACAGCTGTCCTACTACTCCCGACAGCTTATCTCACTCTACAGACACATCTCTTGAAAATGAACAAGTCAAGCAGGGTTAGTTTTGTTCTATTTGCAATAATTCTTATTTTTCATTTGCCTTTTTTTTTTTTTAATTCTTTTGTTTTACTTAATGTGTGTGACTTGAGTCTCCCGGCGATAATAAACAATAAAACAAACGATAAAACAACAAACAAGGATAATTCATGTACTAAAAAAAATTATTTTATTTGTATTCAACCTTCATAATAGAAACCCGTAATCTAGAAATTTTATATTTGCATATTTTTTAGTAATTAACTTCAGGAAAACCTATTCATGTATCTGAATCACTGATCCAGACCTCTTTTGAACACCGCCGAGCCATGCATCAAGTGACCAGATATCTGTTGGTACTACCTTACGGTCATTAAATTGCAACAGTTCACCATCGGGGCCAGCACTCAAGTTTGCACATGCTGAATATGCCATTGCATGGTCTGCAAACTCAACAAGACCCATTCGCTGGTTGTTTGCGTAGAGAAACACGCCCACGACGATAATTGGTTGTGGAATGACTGTCCTAGCATCTTCTTTACGTTCTGGAGCTGCTGTGGTATACAATGAGCCGTGGTAAAAATTATACAGATCCTGGACGGACCAAGTTTCTGGAATATTGCACACTAGCACAGTACGAAATGGAATAACTGGTACGTCCACATTAAAAGAAGTTTCCGGAAGTGGAGTCATTCGATGAGCTTTTTTGGAATCTGGCAATTGATCTATATTTTTCCAAGAAGTCTCCAGCTTAGCCTGTGAATCGATTTCAACCAAGCTCTTAAAATGCTGCTCGTGTTGACTCAAATTTAAGTCATGGAATTTCTGGGTTATATTTTTATAAGGCTGAATAAAACTTTTTTGATACTGAAACTTTTCTTCACATTTTTGATGTGAAGACTTTTGGTTCTGTAAAAACTGGTCTTGCTTTTCAAACTCACCATTCGACTCTACCTTATGATCATTCGAAGTCCAAGCTTCCTCAGTGAAAGGACCTTTTACTGAGCCTGAGTTATTATACGCTCGAGGTCTAACAGAAAGCACTGTCTCATTGCGTGTGCGCAAGCCAATGCCACGGGTTGAAGCAAGTAACGCACGCTTGGCACTTACCGAATGCCTGTACTTGACAAAGCTGTAGGGATCACCATTATAATCTGTCATCATCGCAATATTTTCAATCTGACCTATAAAGCAAATAAAGTAATATATAGATAGTTAGAACAATTCATGTTGACACCGCAAGGTATAACGTGTTGTTATCCGGAACATGTCAGTTCGCAAGATAAACTATAAGCTATGAGACTAACGCTTTACTATTTAAACTTTGAAAAGTTTTTTAAAAAAAAAAACAATATCTGTGACTTGAAACTTCGTGTTTATTACGTACCAAATTGAGAAAATATATTTTGGAGCTCAGATTTTGATGTTTGATCTGTCAAGTTGCCCACAAATACCGTTACATTAACGTCTTTCTCTATTTCTTGAGATTTGATTCGAGTGCGATTTTGTTTTTGACTACTTTTGTGGTTTTGCTGTTGGCTATACTGAGACCTTTTCCCCTGGTACGAGTTTTGGGGACGCAGCTGAGACATTTGTTGCAAACAAGCGGACAGGTCAGGACCGCTGCTGGATACTGGCTGTGATTGAGGGCTGGTGGAACTTAAAGCAGCGTTTTGCTGTGTTTCAATATAACTTGTATGCGTGTAGTAGTCTACACTATGGTTTTTGCTTATACCCAAGCCGAGTTTGGCTTTATTGTTTGAAATCATGGCGTTGTTTGAGGATACCTTAGAATGATACATGTTAGAGTGTACTGGTTTGTCCGATGCTTTCAATATTAACAAAAGCTCGGATAGAAAGACATTTGTGTATTTAAAAACCAAAAACCAAAAATTTTACTGACGAAAGAAATCAAAAAAAGCATATATTATTTACAATCTGTTAGTCAATACAGAATTAGTGTGATGTTGATGGTTACAACAGCTAGCATGAGTAAAACTTTTGTTTATAGTAACACATCAATAAAAAAAAATTACAAGTCCTGTGAAAGAACAATCGTAATACTACTGATAGTTGACAGTTTTAACACCTCCAAAAGCAAGCACTTGCTCGATACGAGTCGCACCCGTGAGCAGCATAACAAGACGATCAACGCCGAGACCCCAACCACCAGTAGGCGGAAGACCCCATTCAAGCGCGCGTACAAATGAATCGTCAGGTAAAGGTGATTCCTCGTCGAGAAGCTCTTCACGATCACGTAGCTGTGCTGCAAACTTGCTAGCCTGAGAGAAAGGTGAGTTTTCCTCTTCGTATGCATTGACGTATTCACGACCATTAATAAAAAGTTCAAAGCGACGCGAGAGTAAACGTCCGTTGAAAGAGCAAGATTTTGCAAGCGGTGCCATCTCCATTGGATGATTCACAATGAAAGTTGGTTGACCCTGACATAATGGTTCAAGATAAATTCCAGCTAGTTTGTCAAGTAACTTTGGTGCGGTTAGCGCACCATTTGCCTCAACAGTGGGTTCTTTTAAACCAGCCATACTGAAATACTGCAGCAGAGCCGTCACGTCTGAAAGATCAGTGGGAAGCGATACACCACTGCGCTTCTCAATCTCGGGGACAAAATCAAGAACTTTAAACTCGGCTGCAAAGTCCTCCGCCAGCTTGTCCAAACGGCTGCCGGTGCCCGTCGATTCGTCTAGCGGAAAGCAGTTCGCGCCATGGACGTCACAAACTCGTTGCACGACGCCTCGTAGAAGCTGTTGAGTAGTGGCCATTAGATCCTCAAGAGTCGCAAATGACTGGTAAAACTCGCAAGAAGTGAATTCGGGATTATGGGTTGCATCAATGCCCTCATTCCGAAAACATTGGCCGACTTCAAACACCTTATCAAATCCCGATACCACTAGCCGCTTGAGCCACAGTTCGGGTGCAATGCGCAACGCAAGCTCTACGTCTTTACCATCGCTGCTAAGCGCACGCGAGCGTGTCGTAAATGGTGTTGCAGTTGCACCACTGGCACGGTCTGCCAACATTGGCGTTTGTACTTCCATAAACCCGCGAGTATTGAAAAACTCACGAATATATGCCAGTACAGTCGAGCGCGCACGCAGCACGTCACGAGAGCGGGCATTGGCCGCCAGATCGACAACTCGATTATGGGCTCGAGTAGTTGCGTTGGTCAGATTAAGTGGTAAGGGATGTAAACATGGTGTCAAAAGCTTAACGGTATTATTAGCCAACAGTGATAATTCTCCAGATTTTGTGCGCCAGGGGTAGCCTGTTGTAGACACAATGTCACCTCGTCGCAGAAAAACATGCTCCGAATCAAACACCTCCTGTAATAGTCCAGCCTTATCGCGGTTGACAACAACCTGAAGCTTAGTAAAATCTTGTACAAGATCAATGAAAATCAGACCTTTACCAGACTTTCGGATCGTTTTAATGCGGCCTTGGACTGTGTATTCTGTGTCCGCAGGAGTCTCATGCGTTGCCTCAGTCTCCCATTGTGCCCGAAACTCAGGAACTCGAATCGCAGCTGGATGGCCTATCCCCTGTGTCGTTCCTAGTAAAGGATACAGCTCGCGGCCACTGTCGAGTAGATGCTGCTTGCGGTTTGCAAAGTCGAGCGCTTCAGCTTCGGGAGTCAACGGTGCGGCCTGTCGCCGTTTTTTAGAGTAAAGTCGAGTCGAAGCAGCGTTTAACGATGGCGCTGCTAACCGGGGGAGGGTTATTCGTGACACACTTGATCGAATGTACCTAAATGCAAGAGTTAGTCAACTCTGTGAAACAACAGGGATTGTGAAACTGCTTTTGCTCTCTTAGACGGCTCTGTCAGTGAGAAGATTATGTTGTTCAATCATGAATTAATCTGATTTATTTTACGATACTATTTATTTTTCATCATATTAGAGCCATCAATCACGAGCTTGCATATATATATATGTTTTCAAACAACAACTTACATTTAAATACAATGTGTTTTAATGGTGTTGCAAACTGTTACCAAACAATATGGGAAAAAAAAAAATGGAGGTTTTGAAAAATTAAAAAAAAAAATTTTATGTCGTCATTTTCTTGTTTATCCCCATAACAATTAATGGTTTTCTATAGGCTATCAACGTAGCCCTATTGTCGCCCTAGTGTAACACCAACCAGCCGTGAAATGATTAGATAGATAATAGCATGTGCTTTTTTTTTTCGTTTTCTCTTTATTAGCTGTTGTCATCTTTACTACTACAGTTATCGTCAATTAAGCATCCATCATGCAAAGCTTATTTTGTTTTGCGGGCATCGGCAACCTTAAAGAGGGGGCCAATAAAAGTGCGAATGGTAGTCTTGAAACCAACCCAGCCTTGCTTGATAACGGGAGGCAAAGAAGGATGAGAAACCCATCCGTCAACACGGACTTCCCAAAGCTTGACGGTGTGTTGAGTGTACTGCGAATTGTTGTATCTAAGCTTGAAAAATACAAAGTAGACGGCCAACTGCAGGATTGCTTCAGATTTGAAGCTGAGAGCAAAGACAATTAAGCGCACTAGTACAAAAAACTCAGAAGAAGCAGTAAATAGCATTAGCTGCTGGTTGTAAGTGTGGGTGAACGCAGAAATGCGATCAGCAAGTGCATGTAACTGGCCCTTGGCGGTGCCCTTGAAAACATAGTTTTGCAAGTAAGTCAAAGTGTGGAGGACTGAAAAAATAGCAAAAGGAAGCAGTGTGCCGTAAAACGGTGTCGTGAAAAACCATAAAATCGATACCAGGAGGTACTGGATGTTTTCATCTTTGATAACGTCCAGAGGATTGGGGATACGGCCCTTGCCATAGTTTTCGTAGAGCACAATTCCATATGTAGCGATAACAGATCCGTAGATCTGGCGATACCAGAGTTGAGCAATACGAGGATTTTTAAGAATGCCAATTGAGCCCAGAGAATAGAAGAAAAACCCGATCAGAACAGACACGTGGCCTAAACAAATAAATGTGTTAGATAAATACGCTAAGAGAGATTATTCAGGTGGGGAAACTTGCCTAGAAACCAGTAGAACCTGAGATCCTGAAGAGCGGCGTTAGCAGAAAACAAAAGCAAAAAAAAGAACAGAAAGCAGAAAGAAAAAAAGAAAAAAAATCAGAGGCAACGTACCTGAAAGTAGGACACTGAGGGCTGTTGCTTAGATTGCGAAGACATTACTAAAAAGAATTATGAATGAAAAGTCTGTAAAACAAAGGAATGTTTTGCAATCTGTTGTTGAGAATGATGCTTTTTGTTATGATAATAGAAAAAAGGAAGAGAAAGAAATAAAAAAAAAAAAAAAAAAACGTCAACAGGTGAATATAAATATACAAATTTGATTTTGTTAAAAAAAAAAAAAAAAACAGGTTTTGGAACTTTGTGGAATTTTGTGCACAGAAACCGCATAATGATACAAACGGTTGCCAGAATATGGTAGCGCACCAAGCTATGATAATGATTATTATTTTTTTTTTTAATCTTATTTAATTCGCAGTTATGTGGACATAGTAAACACGGTATGCCAGGTTTGCAAGGTATCTCATGTGATTTGCGCGATGAGGGCTTGTACTGTGATGTCATGTCAACGTGTCGCGGTTGCAATTCTACGAGAGACAAGTAATAGACATTTTTTTTTTTTTTTGAATCAAGGTCATCATCATGACAAGTTTTTGGTCAAACGTGCATCTAACACATAGAACCCATTATTCAACGTAAAGAAAATCCTCTTCGTGGTTTCTTCTCTTCAAGCCCATGGTTGTTGCCAAGACTTTGCCTGTTGTTGCCACTAACGAAACCGTCCTCCTTATTTTCTTGGTTAATTTCTGCTTGTAACCGTGCACGCTTTTCGTTTAGCTCATTGATCATTTTCATAATATTCTCAGTTAATTCGCGGTGCCTTGTAAATAATTCTGCTTCAGAATGTTTCAACTTGTTTTCCTTTTCAGCAACCTTCATCTGGAAAGAAGTTTTCAAATCGGCTTCAACTTTTGCCAGGCGGGCATCTTGTGCTGCGCGCTCTTCCTCCTGGCGGAGTGCTGGGTTGACTTCCCGAAACACCGTGCTATCTTGGACAATCCCTAGCTTGGCTAATTTATCTTTGCGATAGTTTTCATACAATATGTTGGCGGTCTTATCGCATAGTTCCTCTAGATGAGTACATACTAAAATTCGGCGCAGTTTGACAAAGTCATTGTGCTCTTCATTTTCAACTTCAATTATTCCCCAAGGATACTGGCGCCCTCGGACAGGCGTTTTGAAATTTGGTGATTCGACGCTTTCCGTGGAGCCAACAACAGCAAAGGGTACGTGACGCATCAACTCGGCGTTCTCTTTTGTTGTTTTTTTGTCATCGTTGGCGTACTTGGGCGGTTTAAAAATATCAATACCTTGATTGACAATATCAGTCATGATGCTTTTCTTAAATGAATCAATCTCCTCCTCTGTAAATGTGTCAGCTTTGGAAATGACTGGGATCAAGTTAACTTTTTTATGCAGCTTCTTCATGAAAACCACGTCAAGTTCTTTGAGCGAATGGCCTGTAGGCTGAATAAAGTAGAGACATGCATGAATGCGGTTGTCATCAATAACGGTGCGGTTAACAAGGTTCTCAGCCTCTAGGTAGTCGTCAAAACGCTGCTCAATGTCGCTGATTATGGGTTCCCAAGAGTCCGTATTATTGACAAAGTCGCCAAACCCTGGTGTGTCAATAACTGTCAGATGAAGTCGCACACCATTTTCATCTAAATCTGCTGTAACACTTTCTATGCTCACAGTCTTTGGCAAGTTTGCACCTGGGTCGCGAGGAATGCTTGCCGGATATAGAGGCATGTTAAAGAGAGTTGATATTAAGGTGGACTTTCCTAGCCCGCTCTCGCCAACAACCATGACGTTCAATCTGAACCCTTTTTTGATGCTTTTGCGATACCATTGGTTTGGAAGATTTGCAAAGCCTACGTAGTTATTTAAGCTGCGGTAAATGATTGAGGCCGGGTTTTGGACGGCGTTTTCTGAGGAGCTACTGCTAGTGGGCATGGTCGCGTATGATGCAAAGTTGCCGAATGGTTTTGGCAAAAAATAGTTTATTTCTTTTTTTGAGCAATGATTCTGGTAGAGAATAGGCTTGCTATCAACAGATACCATTTGGAAAATTACGATGCATGAATTGAGAAGCAGAGACGATGGTGATATCTGTCCATTTATAAAAAAAGTTGGTAGTTGTATATTTGTAAACAGTTATGTTGCACATAGATCTTGTTGTACACCTAAATGTGTAGTCATTATAGCTTTTACACAAAACTTTTAGTTATGGCTTCATGGAGTTTTCTTTTTGAGTCTGATCATGACGTGAATATTTTATTTTATTTTATTTTATTTTTTTAGTAGTTAGATTTGCTAGTTGATTGTCTCTGAGATTTTTTTTTTTTTTTTGTTGTTTTAAAGAGTATTTTGTATTTGAACTTTTCTAGATAACCCACTGCTACTGATAGTGTATATATAAGGTTGACTTGGTATAGAAAAAAAAAATTTCCAGTCCCGGGCAATTCTGAGACTGTGGGTATTACCAGCAACAAAAGTGATCAAGGTGGATATATTACTTTGTAAATATTAACGAGAGATGAAGTATAATAATCTAGCCAGTGTTAATTTCAACTTTTTTATTTATTTATTTTTTTCTTTATTTCAACAGTAGTGAAAACAGTAACTATTTTTTTTTCAACTTTATGATCAGCCGTTATTGTAATAGAATCCACTAATTTTCATTTATGTCGTGTTCTGTGAAAGTATAGAGAGCGCTTCGTTGACTGGTACATATAAATGAAGCACTTTATTACATAAAAGCAATATATATTTTGTATGTAATATACCTATCGTGTCGTAAATTAGATTGTTGTTACTTATTAATTATACATGTACACCAACTTTCGTCGCTAAAAAAAAAAAAAAATTAGTCAGTGCATGGTCAGTGTAGGCAAAATGCATACCTATTTAACCCAAACGCTGCGGATGGGTTGAACGGTTTTGCTCTCACTACATGTCTCGATACTGTCAGCGATCAAGAACTGCTTACGCGAGAGAGACTTGAGTGACGAGTTTTACTTACTGTCACACACGTGTTCTCTCGATCTAAGAACTTGATAATGTCGCAATCTAGGAATCTCATAATCTTTAGATCTAACCTTGCTGTCACGCATAAAAAAATATATACGTATCTGTAACTATGTATCTTTAAAAGAGTTGGCTTGCATCCACCCATATCATTTATCATAACTTACTTTAATGTTTTGGATATCTCAAATCCCATATCTTTGGTATATAAACTCAAAGTTTCGATTCCACACTCAGTACTTGTAACCGAACCTGGCTTGTTTTTTTTCCTTGCTTATTCTCAATATTTCAAAAAAAAAAAAAGTATAGAAGCAATAGTTAGATTTAGTGGACAGGCCCCAACATTTAATTATCTGAGACTTGCATTTATTCATTTAGAGCTTCAGCAAATGTTCTGCAAAAACATGGGAAACAGTTACGCTTGTTAACATGGATGAGATATACTTGTAAATCAACTGAGACATAAAAATTAAATTAAAAAAAAAAATAGCAAATTACGTATAGATATTTTTTTAAAATGAAAGTAACATTGTGATACTATATATGAAAGAGTCATTGATCTATCTACCAAGAATAGCAGAAGGAGGAGGAAGTGTGTATTGGTACTGCGGTTGAATGGGAATAGACATAATAGACGCCGGCGCAGATGGAGGAGGGGGAGGAAGAAGAGAGCTAACAATGCTATTAGAAGGATGAGGAGCCTGCTGCCATGGCGCCGAATGGTAACCCCGTGGGGGCATTATGGGTTGTAGACTTGAAGGAGGAGGAGGATAATGAGTATAATGCTGTGGAGGTAGCAGAGCCGGCTGCGGCTGCTGATGATGATGTTGATGCGAAGATGAGCACGCACTGTTTACTGCAGCTGCAGCAACAGCGGCCTCGTTGTTCATGTTTGCACTCCACCCACCGTGTGTAGAAATGTGCCGTGTCAGGGTTGTACGCCGAGTAAATGTACGGCGGCAGCCCGGAAAGTTGCAAACATAAGGACGGTTGCCAGTATGCACGCGTCTATGTCTTGCCAGCGACGACGAGTCACTGAATGCTTTGTCACAGATATCACACTTGTGCGGCTTTTCGCCTGTGTGTACACGCATGTGCACTGTGAGCGCCGAGCGCTGAATGAACTGTTTTCCACATACACCGCAAACGTTTGGACGAATGCCAGTATGGATGCGCTCATGGCGGACAAGATCACTCCGCCTCGAAAAGCGTTTAGTGCAGGTTAGACATCCAAACTGCCTCTGCTGCTGCACAGAGCTTTTGATAAGAGATATGTTGAAGTGAGAGGTTTCATGAGACGGAGAGGGAGGAGAAGGAGGAAATGGGTAAGAGAATTGGTGAGGAAGAGGTGTGAATGAGGCCGAGTCAAGTCTCGTGCTTCGCGGTTGCTGAAAGTATTCAAGAGATTGGCTCCTCTTTTCATTATTAAGCGATGGTAGAGCATGGGTAATGGGTGGACTGGGAAACTGGATGTTGTGGAAAGGCGCTGACAGCGACTTTTGAAACAGTACTGGAATCTGGCTAGGAGACGAAGATGTAGATAAAATGTGATCTTTGGCCCTTGGTGATGTGCCTAAAGCATAGTTTTTGCTTTCGTCCTTGTCGTTGTTGAGAATGGTTGTCAAATCCATTGCTATAGGTCTATTAACAGTGCAGTGTGAGAATGTTTGTAGTTATGGGGTTTTGAGATTCAATGTGATGTCTAATGCTGATGATGATGATAATGATGATAGTTGAGAATAATGATACAAGTGTTTTTATGAAAATGAAAATTTAACTATTAATGAGAAAATGTTTTAACGAGGAAAAGGAGTTTTATTTATATAAAAAAAGAAAAAAATAAAACTAAACGGGATTGATGAGCGAAAGAAAAACGAAGGTGAACATTGACAATGAAAAAGAAGAAATTATTATTTATATTTTATTTATTATTTTTGTGTGTAAAACTTTTTTTTTTTTTGAGAGGAAAGAAAAAAAAAAAAAAAAAAAAAAAAAAAAAGAAAAATTAACACGACAAAACAAATGTTACCAAAAAAAAAAAGTTTTTTCAAAACAAACTTTTACCACAACATATAAGAAAAAAGTAATTTGGTCTTTAACACAACATTACTGTTGTTCATCAAATTTCTTTTTTATTTTTCTCACACAACGCTTTTTATCAACAATAACTTTTGGAATACACTAGAAAAAGAAAAGAAATCATCTATTTGTCTTCAATCTTTCTAGTGTACTAATGCAGAAATATGCATTTTACACTTTTTTCTGCATATACCGAGAAGTTTAAGTTAAGTTTTAAATGAAAAAAGAAAATAAATAAAATGGGTACGCCTTGATTATATTTTTTCACAAATGTGAAGTTGATAGAGAATGTCAATTAAAAGAAAAAAAAAGAAACCTGAAAGGTTTATTGCTTTTGACTGAGCCTGCTTCTTATATTGTCTTTTAGAATGACAACATCAAATCCTTCTTCTCATGAATTTGCTGACTGAGACTCTGTACTGTTATCGTTTTATCCTAAAAGGCAAGTTATTTCGGCTTAACTCCACTTTTTCATTTCTAATGTATTAATTAGGAAGTATATTGTACATGAAAATCCCGAACTTGTATATATAGATATCAGATCTGGTTCATTTTTCAGTCTTTCAAATGCAACACAAAAAAGCGGAGAGTAAAATTGAGTAAATAATCAGCTCGAATAAAAAGCAATCGTACTCGATAAAAAACCAGATTTCTGAAGGCAATGCGTGGCGTTATCACATAAATATATCTAGTTATTGCCGACCAATGAGTTTGGAGGTAAATATCGGGGAGTTTTTTTTTTCTTTTTTTTTTTTGGTATGTTATTAGACTCAGTCAAGTTTCATTTCATGATAGATATTGATATAATTCTACATGAGAGTTTGTCTCTGAGCTAATAGTCATTATTTTTTTTTTTGAAAAAAAAAAGTCAATCCTGGAAAGATAAAATATGTTCAAATAATTTCGCTGTAAATGCTTTTTTTTTTCATTTCGTTTGCTATTGACTCGATCTTTGTTATTATTATTTTAATTATGTAACTACGTGATGTAAGGACAATAAACAGATTTTATATCTACTATTAACTCGCAAACTTATTGAGTCCTGATATTTTTGTTTTCACATTTAGATCTATTATTCTGGGTTTGTCGTTTGTGGGCCTAATTATGAGGTCTCCAAGCTACGATATTTAATTTATAAATTAACATGCATTGTCATGACTTCAGGTTTAGTATTTCACATACATATACTTACATTAAAATATATCCTGAAAAGTTTTAAATTAAACATATTAAATTCAATGCCTGATAGACTTCACTTTCATATCGTTATGAAATTATAATAAAAATTGGCCGTTCCAGGCTCTAGTTTTGTAGGAAGGAAAGAAAAAAAAATTAGAAATAATCATGACATTAAACTATCTGTGCGCTTTAAAACTTTTGCCTGTGGGTCAAATAATGAAATAATACTTGCTAAATTTAAAGTCCAATGCATGGTGAAACTGCCGCTTCTGTTTGTTGACTCTTAGTCAAAAAAAAATTATAATATAATAAAATAAAAAAAATAATTTGTCACGTAATTCTGGCATCAACTGGCCATGTGTTTGACCTTTGCTTCATTACAACGGGCCCACGCGTTGCACTACCACCGATGAAGTTACATAGACTCGAGAGAAACAGTGTGTGATTAGCAACCTTATCAACTACTAGCAAGTTGCTATATTAGAAGCTGGCGTCAAGATCAATAATAAATAGGTTTCAGTTTAGTTATCGTTGTATTTACAATAGTTTATGTGATCTATCATCAATTGTCATATGGAACCTAAGATCTTACTTTTACGGCATCGGCACTTAGGTAATATTGAGTCGGTTTTAGTGGCAACTTTTCAGAGAAGTAGCTGGTGAACGGCACATACGCTACTAAAGAGTCAACGTCTACGTAAATTCTACAGCCTTCGACAGTAGGAACAGGCAGGTTCAGGAGACTGTGATCTCGTTTGGCTTTAAGCCTTCAACCAAACTGGGCACCAAGCATTGAATTCCCCCCTCGCCTACTTTATTCCATCCCAGCTGGGCCTATTGCCGCTTTGCTCATTCTCACCTGTCTTTTCTTCAAGTAACACCTGCCAGTATGTTGAAGCAGAGCGTCGTAGCTACACTCTCCCACTGGTATTCTCGAAATAAACTGGAAAAACTTTTTTTTTTTTTGCATTTGCCCCTTGTTTAGATGTGTTGTCATGGCAACTAAAAGTACTGTATATTTCACAAGGTTCGTGTTAAAATCTCGCGTATGCACTAAGCAGATCATCCGAGAAGTGAAAAACCATAAAAAAATAAACTTTTCTTTTTTTTCATACACGCGTGCTATACAAACTCTTTAAAATAAAATAAATAAAAAAAAAACTGGGTGCCCCTATAATAACTACACTTACGCGTCTATCTGATATCTGTTATTTCTTTTTTACAGTTTCTTTTTGACTTTTCTTCTCTACTTCAAATGCGCTTCGAGTGGCTATTAGAAAAAAAAAAAACCGTCAGTAATCTTAAGTCTCATATACCAAGTCTCATCTACCAAGTCTCATCAATAATAACCATACCTTAGGACTTGTACCCATTTAAATCACTTGAAAAAATATTAAACATGTCAACATTTAAAAAGTACTTTATCTCTGTTATGAATTCTAAAACAACAAAAATAAAATCTTAAAGCAAAAATAATCATAAAAAAAAAAGAATATGGTGTTTTTTTTTGGATGCTAAGTTACCTTTAATGACCGCAAATAAATCAATACTTGGCTTTTATTTCCGCCACAGATCAGTCAAGCTTTCTCTTATTTCTATATTTACTCCTTCAAATCGTAAGATTTTATAATCTTAATAATATGTTTCAATTCTAAGAATATTTGTTTATTTGATGAGTATGAACCTGAATTTTTTTTTTTTTTTAATGTCAGACGCCTAGTGTGGCCAAAAAAAAAAAAAATTAAAAAGCCTATTTGTAACGGCAGCATACAACTCACAGCCTGGCTTGAGTTCTAAGCTTACATGCATATGTTAAATCTGAAGCTCGACTAGTACTACTATAAAAAGATTTCAAGGATATATCGTCACGAAAATAGTAGAACGTAATTTACATCCTGAGTTTTTCTTTTATCTTTTTCATTGCAGACTACTTTGAATAGCATGTTTAATGTTATATTCCATTTTGGCACTTTGATAACTCCATTCTTTAGACATCTATTTTTGTACATGCAGTCTACAGATCATCATACTCTTTTTTTTTCTTCGCTCACTGACTTGTTTTTGTTTTCACCGCGACATACATACATCTGTGTTATAAGTACATACCATAATTTTATTTATCTTCTTTTTTTTTTCAAGTTATTTTTGTTGAAATTTGTGGTAGGAACCCTAACTTTTGTTTGTGACTACCGGCGGTCCAAGTTACAGGAGCAAGCACCAGATTCTACCATTGTAAAAAAAAAAAAAAAAACCAACAGAAATAACCAAAATAAAGGCATCCATAGCTAATTCCACTCTCCCCGCAGTAACTATTAAATTGCAAATAATAACATGTATATTATGAAAAACGGTGATCATTTATAACAAAGAATCCGTTCCAGTGTGATAGATGATCTTCGTTTTTTTGTAAACCATAATAGGCTTTACCCGATTGTTCTATCACCCAAAACCCGGCTTACTCTCGAAGCTGGTTTGTGTAGGTACACAAATCTAAGACAAAAAAAAGTTAACGAGGCGGAATTTAACTACTAACACTGCCTGGTTAGGAGTTTACCATTAAGTCTGAACCCAGTTTTACAACAAGGGCTAAGCCTTGACTTCTCACAAACAGACTGGCTGGCATAACCAACAATTTCTTTAAAAGTTTACTGCCTAGCTTTTTTACACTAGTCTTTTTTCTTTCTTTTTGTTTTTTTTTATGAAAAAAAAAATGTATTTTTCAAATAAAAATAAATAAATTAAAAAGGGTTGTTCTATAGAGACAGACCAATGTGGTGAGACTAGTAATAAAATTTGATCAATGTTAAAATTATTGGTTTTTTGAAATTTTCACTGTTTGGTTTTACAATAGAAGCATATCTAAGATATCCTGTAGTTGTTTTGTTTTGTTTTCAGTCAGTTAAAAAAAAGAACAGGTAAGAAAGGTCGTTGTCTAACAACTCGATTTCTGAACACCTTTGGTGCCCACCTTCTTTAACTTATGCATTTTTATTTGTGAGCAGTTATTTCTATGCTAGATGATCATCTGACCAGTCTCATGCTTGACAGGTTTGACAGAATAATAATATGTATTCATCTTATTTATAAAAAAAAAATAATAATAATGCACGATAATTGTGCACAAAACCTGTTTTCATTTATCCTCTTTCTGTCCGATCCGATCTTTACTTTTTATTTCTCAGACCTTTCTTTTTCAGTCCCAGTGGGAATAGTTATCCTACATATTAAAAACGTAGCTTGTAAGTATTTAAGTAATCGGTTTTTTCGAGGTGTATTATATCAATATATATTTTATTTTTTCAAAAGAATGTTTGATTAATATATAATTATTACTTTTTTGAAATCTATATAAATTTCGAGAAAAAAAAAAAAGTTCAATGTTCTATTTTTCGAAGGTTTTTTTGGAAAAACTAATCCCTTTTTTTCTGTATAAAAAAAAATCAGACGTACATAACTTTAATTAAAAATCTGATCAGAGCATACCCAAACTTGTTAATTGTAAACTTTGCAATATACTAATTAATGATATATGTTTTATTTGCATATTTTGCTAATAAAACTTATAAATGTGTTTTCAGTAAGCAGAGCAAATTTCTAGTAAAAAAATTAGACATTTCTAAAGACTGTTAATCTCGCTTGACTTATCCAACGCAAATACAATTAAAGTTTTTTTTGTTTGTTTTTTTTCTTCTTTTTTTTTTGCTTTTTTTTGTTTTTTTTTGTTTTTTTTTTGTTTTTTGTGTTTTCTGTGCTTTTTTTGTTTTTTTCGCTTTTTTTGTTTTTTTTGTTTTTTTTGTTTTTTTTGTTTTTTTTTTGTTTTTTTTGTTTTTTTTGTTTTTTTTGTTTTTTTTTGTTTTTTTTGTTTTTTTTGTTTTTTTTGTTTTTTTGTTTTTTTGTTTTTTTTTTTTTTTGTTTTTTTGTTTTTTTGTTTATTTGTTTATTTGTTTATTTATTTATTTATTTATTTTACTTGAATTATCACTGCCAATAATTTTGTTTTAGAAATTTTCCCATTAAACACAAATATAATAACAAAAATAGACTTTAAGACTACATATACATATATATTTATATTTATATTGCAAAAGGCTCAATTTATATTTATGGTTTTTCTATATGTCTACGTAAAAAATATATTCCAAAGTTTTGGTAATTATCATCAGATACCACCTGGTCCAATATTTTTATTAGCAAAACCCTATTTGCTCAAATGACTTAAATATTATTATGACATTTTTTATTTTAGTATCAAATAGCTACCATGAAATTGGTGCTAATGGAGCTTCT
Organism: Geotrichum reessii; assembly: GCA_013305925.1. Taxonomy (NCBI): domain Eukaryota; kingdom Fungi; phylum Ascomycota; class Dipodascomycetes; order Dipodascales; family Dipodascaceae; genus Geotrichum; species Geotrichum reessii. The sequence goes on from QVTG01000305.1 coordinate 21,244, forward strand.
GACATGGTTTATTGTTTTTTTTATTAATTTATTTATTTTTTGCAGTATAAATATATATATATATATGATTGCCTGACATTGTCAGAATCACTACTTATTGTTATGTTACAAAGTAATAAGACACCAATTTCGATGCGCCGTGGTTTATTTGTTCAGAGGTAGGAAATAAGTGGCTAGTTTTTAACAACTGGTTAAAAAATAAAGTACAATAGGAAAAAAAATATATTATTATTAGTCTAGTTATACCCTTGAGACCACGTACCATATAAAAACAACATAAATAATTTTATTTTAGTGATTCTAACTGAGATCACATTGATAAAAACAACAATTTTTTTTTTAACATGATATAAAAAAAAAAAAAAATGTTTGACCTGCTCAATACTCAAATATATGAAAAAGGTAACTAAATAAATATTCAATGGGTTCCATAGTTGATAGGAATCAAGCAACTTACTCAAAAGGCTCGCAGAGTGGAACTTCTGCAACGTATTATTATATGTAAGTTCTCGATTCAATGCCCAAGCACAAAAGTTGTATAGGAGTGTAAAAACTGAAATACTACAAAGGAAAAACAAGATCAAAAAAAAAAGAAAAAAAACTGATGAAAAATTGATTGGTCAGATACACACTGTATTTAGCTTTCCTACGCTGTTAAACTGGATTTCTTTGCGCTTGCAAATTGTTCACTGCAATAAAAAATAAAAATAAAATACAAACATTAGTTGTTCTCTAAAAAATTAAACTACTTGATATTTATTATTTGTCTTCGTTCTCTAGTACAGGTAAACTGGTAGTAGTAAGATTCAATATAGAACATCGAAATGTAACATAAAAAATAATAATGAAAAATATACAAAGACACAAATATTAAACACAAAGTGTTGGTCTATGACTAAAGCAATTCTGTTCTTATAATTGGAGCGTAGTATACCCCAAATTTTCACATCACGTATTTTATTGAGACTTGTAAAAAAAAATTTTATCAAAAGGACTAACAGGGAAAATCTCATTATCACTTATGCACAACCTTTTTACGCTTCATGATTCATAACACCAAAAAAAAAAAAAGCGGTACAATGATTAAAAAAAACCTCGAAATTATAAAATGCATTAAAATTTTTTTCATATATATACATATATATTATACTGATACATATATTTTTTTACAAAATATTTTTTACGTGACTAAAAGAGATGTCGTACTGTAGTTAATGTGTTTTTTTTTAGCTTGCTTCAAGACTTGATATCCAACTCATGTTTATTTGTCCGTCTACTTTAATCCACTATATGTATGAAGATCTAGCTAAAAATACTTTGCAGGTTGTTCTGAAAGTACCTAAAACACCATTTGATTAGTTAGTACATAGAACTAAACTTGGTACTGAAAAGATGGATGTTTGCTATTCACAAAATGAGCATTTTTCTTTAAGTTTTAACTTGAATTCTTCCATCATATGTATTATCATTATTTATTTATCGAATTCATAGCCAATGGTAAATTGTTTAAAAACAGTATTAAAATCAACAAAAGTTAGCTTATTGAATAGGGAAGTTAGTGCAAGTTACATTTCTGCTTTACATTGATAGTACCAAAGACCATACAGTGTTTCTAGCAAAAGAACCCCTATAATGAGTAAATAAAACGTTTTTATATTTTAAATTCAAATAAAACAAAAAGAATTTCAGTAGGATCAGTCTATGAACCTCTTTCTTTCTATATATACGTATATCTTGTGAGACAAAGTAAAAACCTTGATCTAGCAGAAAGCGTCTATTTATGTTTTTACAGTGAATCCTAGAAAACGAATGATGGTGATGAACTGTCAGTAGTCTTTGTTATATGTTGTTTGAGTGGCAGGCAGAATAGAAAATGCTAAATCATACACTGTTTATGTGGCAGGTAATGAAGAAAATACTAAAATGTGGCAAGTCCAAGAACGTCTATTTTTCTAGAAAAACAACAAAGTTTTAACGTTTTGTTAAACCTGTAAACTTTAACTCTTTTTTTTTTCAAATGTTGATAGTTACCATACAACTCGAAGCCCCTTTCCAAACAATTATACTATCACGCTTAGACATTGGGAAAAAAAAAACCATAGTTTAAACTTGACAACAATGCTATGATTGATAGCTCACCACATGAAATTTTATATAATAACTTAAATTTGTAGTTAATGAGCTATTTCTATTTCCTCTAAAACAAGTTTGAATAAGTAAAAAATGGAGGTTTGTTTTAATATAAATAATTAGTATTTTTTAACTTAGAATATGAAATTGAAAAAAAAAAAAAAACACTCAAGTTAAGGCTCCTAATGAACGCTTTGCATATTACGTCTTTTATGGTTGAAATCCTGATCTTTTTTTTTATATTTTACTAGACCTAGTTAGTGTTTCGTATTGTTTCCAAGCACATGATATTAAATTATGATAACGCCCCCGATCAATGAAAGAATGGAAAGACAATCTCAAGCTTGGCTTTTTGTTCAAAAAAAAAAAAAAAACTTAACTATCGAGAAATCTTTTTACTGATAACTTACCATTTATGAAAAACTCCCAATCCTAAAAAAAAAACCCAGAACTGATTCGTAAGTTAACTCATGAGGTTGTGTTTTACTAACATATTTCGTTCTAATATAGTAAGGCAAAGAAATTGAAGTGGTATAATTTTTTTGAGTATTTATAATTAAAATGCGTGAAAAGTTTTTCGTTTTATTTTCACTACGCCGCGATCTAATTAGCAAGCTGGCTACTTAAATTACTACGCAATATTCCCGTTTTAGAATCAACAAGTCAGCGCAGTCATCAGCAGCCTATATTAATTATTTTTTTTTGTCTTGTCTTAATATATATATTTTTTTTTATTTTATTGTTATTTCGCGTCGGCTATTAATTGGGCTTACATAAACAATTATAAATTAAAAACTCAAGTGTTGGTCAAGTATCAACTCATTCTTGCCGGCTTCATCATTTTTCAGCCTTGCAGCTTCTAATAGAGTCCCCGACGATCGGCTCAATCCGTCGTCGTTGTGGCAGGAACTCGAGGTTCGCGTACTACTCAAATGTACTCCGTCTCTGATCCATATTCACAAGCATAAAAAATCAGCGTGGGATCCCTTTTCCTTTCTATCTGGAACGACAGACCTGGGCTGCTCTCTATGGGCAGTTCCCGCACTAACAACACGTGTTTTTCTTATTACTTCGCTCTTATATAAGCGTTATATAATATCTCACTCATCTTCAGGATTCTTGGAACGGGACCTTGTTCAAGGGCAAGGGTTACCGTAACAAATATTTAAACTTGGCATGTAATGCTTTCTAAATGAAAAAAATTGCGGCTTATGAGAGAATTCCAACAATCCTGAATTTCCAAGGATACGGATGCAAATGCAATAAAGCAACTTCTAATGTAAGCTAAATTTGCTGGTTTCTTAGTGTAGCATGAAATAAAAAAATGCATTTAAAAAAAGCATACTAATTTCAGTGTTTTTCGCTGTTGGTGGTAAACTCAAACATAACTTTTACTTGATTATAATTATATACGTATATTATTTTTGAAGCTTCGAGTGTATGTAGCTTTTTAAAGTAACCAATATCAGTGTCTATTTTCATTGTTGTTGTTTTTTTTTTTGAAAAAAAAACATATTAGTATTTTAATGATGAGTTCAAAACATTTGCTAACTATAAAGCCTAATTTCATGATTTACAATGATCAAGAATGCTAATTATTTTTGGAAAAAAAAAAACCGCAATTTTGATCCCAAGTTATCAAACTCATGTACCATACTCATTTTGAATGTTACGGAGATCTTGAAATGTTATATGCTTTTGAACAATAAGTTTTCCATCCAACTAGTAAATGTTTTTCTCTCATATAACTACCCCAAACTCGTATCCGAGACAAAAGTTGTTACCAGTAAAAAGTCAAGAAATCGCTTATTCAAGTTAAAACGCTTATAGCGTTTTTTCCATGGCTTTGCAAGGCAGTTTTTTTTTAACGACTTCAATTTTAAGCTTACTGCAGAAGGTTTTAAATCGAACAGAAGCGGAAAACTGCTAAGCCTTATATTATTTTACAACTAGAATTATATATGATATTGATAACTAAAAAAAAGAAAGAAAAAAAAAAAAGAATTTATTTCATCGTGAAACTGGAGTACAATCGTATGTATAGAATACATATATAAAACGATCATAAATCTTTTCGAAAATCAATTTGGTTTTTTTGAAAATGTTTGTTGTAAATATAAAATCAGAAGATATTTATGAACTTAAGTGTGTAAGCTGTAGAAAAAGCCTGTTACAAAAAAAATACACGCATTGTCACCAGCTTGGCTACTCTTATACGTAAGCAAAACTATTTCTTAAAACAGAATTAGAAGGCGCAAATAGATTGAACATTTTAAATACAGTACATTGTGAGCCAACTGTTTTGCTAGGACTGAAAATAACCACCGAGTTTTTTTTTTTTTTTTTAGTTTGCCATTCTTTTAGTTATACAGCATTTTTAATAATTATTGCCATCTATCCTTTACTATGCTTAAAAAATAATGTAGATGACAACTTTTATTTTTCAGTAATGCATCTATAATAATAATGATGTTGAGTGAGGGCCCATTTTTTGCAGTCAAGAAAAAAATTAAATTTCTTCTAGAAATCAGAAAATCTAATAGACGCGTTGTATAAAGTTACTGTTGTTGAGCTTAATTTATAAAGTTCGCATAGTTTAGACCAAAGTAGTCACCAATTAGCAAAAACTTTAATTTTTGACAACACTTTTCACTTTTAAAGCCATGATCTCGAGTCCAAAAACACTGTTTTGAGCTTTTCAAATATCGTCAAATCCACATTTTACAATTCCTGATCATCATTCATGATCTCTATGGTGCAGTCTGCCAGTGGGAATTGAAAATGAAAATTTGGCAGAAAAAAAAAAAAGAAAAGTATTATTTCACACTCAAGTAGACATGGTCGAAAAATGACTGTTGTTTCATTAGTAGACCTAATGAATCCTTACGCAAAATAAACGAATAACAATAATAACAACAACAATAATAATAATAATAACAATAATAATAATAATAGTAATAATAGTAATAATAATAATAATAATAATAATAATAATAATAATAATAATAATAATAATAATAA
>QVTG01000306.1:0-26294 GCA_013305925.1 Geotrichum reessii
ATAATAATAATAATAATAATAATAATAATAATAATAATAATAATAATAATAATAATAATGATAATAATAATAATAATGATAATAATAATAATAATAAATAATAATAATAATAATAATAATAATAATAATAATAACAATAATAATAATAATAATAATAATAATAAAAACATAATAACGCAGTATTGTATGAATGAGAACATGAGATTCAACTTCGCTCCATTCTATAATTGTAGATTCCTATAGTATAATACTAACGAAATTTCAAGATAAATGGTAAAAATACAAACAGTATAGGACTATATCATGTTAATTTTTACATATGTTAAGAGATCAGTCAAGTGGCTTTTTTTTTTTCTTCTCCTTTTTTTCATTGACTTGTATTTTTCTGACGTAGACAACGAATGTGACGATTATTCAGTCCCATTTAATCGGGGGTTTGTAGACCCCGCGAATAGTGGTAAATGAATATGTATTGAATCGCTACTGATTATAGGTATATTCATATGCCTAATAGTTGCCACGAAATAAGACAAAAATTCTTATTGGAATTATTTATTCAAAAATTGATTAAAATATTATGATTGAAAGTTGTTCCTAGAATTTAATATTGAAGATGTTGGGAATTCTTTACTATTCCAGTATGTATAATATGGTTTTGAAGAATATTGAACGATTGCGCTTTTAATAAAATAATGGTATAAAAAAGCATTTTAATGATTCTTTTTTTCATTGTTTGTTATTATTTATCATTTTTTTTTTCTGGCATTTCCTCGGTGTTGAGTGCTTTTAGATTGGCAGACTTAATTGGTATTGACAGTAATACATGAATGTTTTTTTTTATTCATGTCCTGACTAAACAAAAAAAAAAAAAAACTCAGCTTGTCTAGTAATTAAATTTTCACAAAAAAAAAAGAAAAGCTACTACTTGAGCTTTAATTTCTAAAGCTTGAGACTTGAAACTTGCTACTTAATAAATTAATTTATTATAAAGTCAAGGTATTTTTTTTGTATTTGAAGATGAAAAAACCGACTTCAAGCACTACCACCAACAATTGGTGCAAAACCGTACCACTAATGGCCGACTCAATAACGTAGGTAAATTACCTGAAAAAAAATGTATATATATATTATTTGCTTTTAACTCACATTATTTTAGATCTTATTACTGTGTCTGTTCGCAGCTAATACTTACTATCACGCCTCCAATCTCTGCGCTTCCACAGCAAAAGAAGTCGCCTTTTAAAAGTCATGTCATTAGTCATTCCCACTGTGCATACTCTCTGACCTGCACTCGAGACACGTTTCCGACCATCTTGAAGCGCGATGATGATGTGGAGGAATTTCATTATGTGTACCGATGCAAGCGGTGCCAACTGCCCGTGGCTTACGACCTAAAGGAAAAATCAAGTGATTTCACCTTTTTGTATAAGGGTAGCTGCCACACAAAAGATTAAAAACACCAGCTACTTGGGGCGAAATATGGTTTTTCTATGAACTTGTAAGGAGGTTTGACCATGCTATGAGTACTTCAAATTTATCAAACCGTAGATACTTTTTTTTTACTGTTATATTCATTGATTATCATTGTTATTATTATTTTTCGGCAATGAGGGGTTAAATTTTTGTACCCCCAAAAACACATTTCGACATCAGTACTTAACAAATTTGTCATTAATTACATCATAGTGACTACGAGTCACTACACACATTTATGATTTTGAGTCATGCGGCGAGTCATCTTGGGTTCCCCCAACGAGTCATCCTAAAAAAAAAAAACAAGAAAGATAAAAGCACGGTTGCCCTGGATAGCTTCTATTTTCAATTGGAAATATTTATCATGAATGGTTTATATTTATGAAAATTATAGCTAATTTATGATTTCTTTTTTTTTTCTTTAATTTAATTTTTAATATTTATTTAAAAGATATAGCAACTATCTTGTTAAATGTGGAAATTATGGAGTGACTCGTATCGGCCCCTTTCCAAACTGTATTCCATAAACAATTTATTTTTTGAAAAAAAAAATAATCAAATGGTTTTAATTGGCGAAAATTTCTTCCTTTTATCTAAATTTATTCAACAAATTTTCAAGCTATAAATACTTTGCTTTTTCTCAACATTCATCTACAGCTCTGATAATTTATTTAATCTTTTTTATTTTTTTTTTTATTTAGCACTTCTTTTTGACTTTTGTTAACTTCATTCTATTAAATTATTTGCAAAAATTTACCATCTCTTTATCACACACAATTAATGTTCAAGCAAGCATCTCGACGCATGGCGTCTATGGCTTCTGCCACCGCGCCCAAAACAACCCCTCCCAAAGTTACTCCTCCCCCCTTCCCCACGGCTCTCAACAATAAAAATAAGTTGTTAGTTGAGTCTGCATCTGCTGTTGGACCCCGAACTAACTGGACGCGAGAGGAGGTTTCGGAACTTTACAACACACCTCTTTTGGATCTTATTTATCACTCTTCAACCGTTCACCGCCGGTTTCATGATCCATCTGAGGTGCAGCTGTGTACTTTACTAAGCATTAAAACCGGTGGTTGCTCTGAAGATTGCAAGTACTGTGCTCAAAGTTCACGTTATGAAACTGGCACTAAGGCTGAAAAAATCATTCAGGTCGAAGAGGTCATGGAGGCCGCCAGAGAAGCCAAGGCTAACGGTAGTACTCGTTTTTGCATGGGTGCGGCGTGGCGCGATATGAAAGGCCGTAAGTCCAATCTCCGGAAAATCTCGCAAATGGTAAAGGAGGTCAATGACATGGGTATGGAAAGCTGCGTGACGCTTGGAATGGTTGATGCAGAGCAAATGAAACAACTTAAGGATGCAGGCTTAACTGCTTATAACCATAATGTTGACACGTCGCGCGAGTTTTACCCTAGTGTAATCACGACACGCAGTTATGATGATCGTTTAAAAACCATTGAAAATGTTAGAGACTCTGGTGTTAAGGTTTGCTCCGGTGGTATCTTGGGTCTCGGAGAAACTCCCGAGGACCATGTTGGTTTCCTACACACTCTAGCAACTATGCCGGCTCACCCGGAAAGTGTTCCCATCAACAGACTGGTGCCAATTAAAGGTACTCCTCTTGGCGATGAACAAGAGAAGATTAAGATTCCATTCGATGCAGTTCTTCGTACTGCTGCTACAGCAAGAATCATTATGCCAACTACTATCATTAGATTGGCTGCAGGACGATACACCATGAAGGAAACTGATCAGGCAATGTGCTTTATGGCCGGAGTTAATGCCATTTTCACGGGTAAAAAGATGCTGACGACTATGTGTAACGGATGGGACGAAGATAAGGAGCTTCTACGAAAATGGGGACTTAAGCCAATGAAGAGTTTTGAGCGAACTGTCAAGCAACCGGAACTGGAAATGTGAGCGCGAGGTTTTTTTTTCTATTTCTTATTTTACGCCACGTAACTGAAGATCATAATTACCGTGAACCAATATGCGGTGCCAACGGGAAAAATGAGTCAAATTCGTCAATCCCTGTTTAATTAAATTCATGAAATTAAAAGTTACAAAAAAAAAGCACATGGCTTTTACTTAAAAAAGTTTATAAAGAATACCTAAATAAATGTTGATACAAACCATCATATATCACCCCCCATCTATTGTTGAGAATGCAGTGTAGCTTGGTACCCTTTCAATTTTTTTTTCCGGCATTTGCCTGATTTTTCCTGGATCTGGGAGATGAGTAAATTGCAATTTATGATATAATTATACATCTATCATAAAATATCTGTATCTCACTAGTTACGCCAATAATTTTACCATTGGCTTTGTATTCAATTGCTCTTCAGATGGTTGTCTTTTTTTTAGTCGACAGGTTATACTAGGTAGAATTCAGATTTTCTCTCTAGCGCCCACTTATTAATATAAAAACTTCAGGTTCTCTCGATGTCAGTAGAACATTTTAATTTTTATTTATTCTCTTTTTTTTTTTTTTTTTAAATTACTAACTCATCTTTTTTTTATACAACATTGTCACATTTCTGTGTTCTACAAGATGTCAAGCAAGCAGTTTCCCATTGACCACGACATTGTGGTTCCTTCTCTTAAGGCCCTCGTCCGCACCAACCCCAACCTCAACTTTATTGAGCATGAAAAAATTGTTTACTTGAAGCCCTCCGGCAATAAAGTTACTTTACTATCAGGTGGTGGCAGTGGCCACGAGCCTACTCACGCTGGCTTTGTCGGTGATGGTATCCTTGATGCTGCTGTTTCCGGCTCGGTTTTTGCGTCTCCCTCTACCAAGCAGATCCATGCCGGGCTCAAGGCCATTAAGAACCCCAAGGGTACTTTAGTCATAGTTAAAAACTACACCGGTGATGTAATCCACTTTGGTTTAGCTGCTGAGCGAGCACGTGCGTCGTCTGATGCTTCCACAGGTGATATTGAGGTTGTTGTCGTTGCCGATGATGTATCTGTCGGTCGCGCAAAGGGTGGAAAAGTAGGCCGCAGAGGCCTTGCCGGTACTGTTCTCGTGCACAAGATTTCTGGTGCTGCAGCTGCCCAGGGTAAAGATCTTCATGATGTTGCCAAAATTGCACGCTCCATTGTTAACAATACAGTCACAATTGCTGCTTCTCTTGATCACTGCAACGTCCCTGGTCGCGCTTTTGAGACCAATTTAACCGCAAATGAAATTGAAATTGGCATGGGTATCCACAACGAACCCGGTGTTAAAAAGGTCTCGCCAATTCCCACTGTTCCAGACCTTGTGAAATCCTTGTTACCTTATCTGTTGTCTAAGGAGGACAAAGACCGTGCTTTTGTCGATTTTAGCACATCAGATGAGGTGGTTCTGCTTGTTAACAATCTTGGTGGTTTGTCAAATCTTGAAATGGGCTTTATTACTAATGTTATTCTTGAACAACTTGAAAAGGACAATGGATTAAAGATCGTCAGAGTTATTTCCGGTACTTTTATCACCGCTCTCAACGGCTCTGGTTTCAGTATCACGTTGCTCAATGCTACTCAGGCTAGCAATTTTTCTGATGCCAATATTATTGAGTTGCTCGATGCTCCTGCCAATGCTCCTGGCTGGGGCCCTGTGCAATTGACCTCTACTGCTAAAAATCTTGCTTCTACTGGTAAGCTTAACGCCATTGTTCCTAAGAAGGATGCTGAAGCCAAATCCGCAAATTCCGGTATCAAGGTGGATCTTGAAATTTTCAAACTGCTACTAACTAGTGGTCTTGATGAGGTTAAAAAGCAAGAGCCCAAGATCACTCACTATGATACTGTTGCTGGTGATGGTGACTGTGGTGAAACTTTGGTTGCTGGTGCCAATGGTATTGAGAAATTTTTTGCCAAAAGTAATGTTAGTTCTGACGTTGTTGACTTGTTTGTTGATCTGGCCGAGGTTGTTGAAGACTCTATGGGTGGAACCTCTGGAGGCCTCTACTCTATTTTCATTAATGCCCTCGCCAATTCTATCAAGCAACACTCCGAAAAGGAAACATCTCTCAACATTGCCCTTTTTGCGGCCACTCTTCCTTCTGCTTTAGAGTCGCTCTACAAGTACACTCGGGCAAGACCTGGTGACCGTACGCTTATTGATGCTCTCACTCCTTTTATTGAGACTCTAAGCAGCACGAAGGACTTTAAAGCAGCCGTTGAAAGTGCAGTCAAGGGCGCGGAAAGCACACGCAAACTAGAGGCCAATTTTGGCAGAGCGTCTTACGTTGCTAAAGAAGAGTACGAAAAGGAAGGTGGCATTCCTGACCCTGGCGCCATTGGACTTGCTGCACTGCTTACAGGTATCTTGACCAAGTACTAAATGAAATATTTATTAACAAAATTTAGTATATGTAGGAATGAAAACAAACTGCAAGAGCATCTTGTGTAAGGTAAAATATAAATATATCATAAATAATGTACGAATTGATAAAATCAAAGAAAAAAAAATAGTCTCTATGTACTATCCTTTGATCTACTAAAGTTACGAATAATAAGTCTTGTGTTATTGAGTAGATATCCAAGCAAAAGCTCCAGATTGCTAGGCTCACCATTGTCGCGTTTTGGGTTACTCTGATCTAACTGAAAGCACTCAAGAACAACGTTCGGGTTTAGTTCAATTTCAATCTCTTTTTTGATTTCATCCTCCTTTTTACTTAGCGACCCGTGCGCCGTCTGCTGTGTCTTTTTTTTCTTTGACATATCCACGCTGGTTAGATCAATTTTCAGCACTGACTGAATATATGTTAAGCGATTCTTCTGACGCTGGAATTTGGGAGCAGTCTTTGACGCTTGTAACTCAGCCAGCAACTTTTCGGAAACAGGTTTCTCAAGGTTGATGGATATCCTAAAGTCAACAAGATCGCCAGGAGAGTATATTTCAAGGCTGGCAATTGTTTTTTTGATAATACCATCAATAAACATATTATTCTCGTTTAGTGATACTCGAACCTTATTGCTGTCCCATGGGCTATCATAGAAGAGGTCGAGGTTGTATTGATTTGGGTACGCTTCAAGTTTGTCACTATCACCGCTGCTGCGCTTGGTTTTGACTAGATTATCCAAAAATGATACTGTTTTCTTAAAATAGGCTTCATTAACGGACGCATCAAAGTAAATACCTGGATTTTTTTCTGAAGGGTTAAGTACACACTCTGTAGAAACAGGTAGTTTTGTGCGATTAAGGGTGGTTTTTTCAGTAATGGTTCCAAGCTTTACCTCAATCTCGACTTGCTGTAAGTCTTCAATAGGAATATTATCCAGTTCATAGTGTACCCATTCTGCCACGGTTTGTGTTAGTGGATCCCGCTGCGTAAGTCCAAACAAATTGTATGTAAATGCTGAAGTGTTTGTAGTTTTGCTATTATTGTTCCCACTCTTGCTGTTCCGGTTGTTATATCCGCTACCACTATTGCCGTAGTAATTACTAGAATCGTTGTTATGATACTGCCGTTGCTTATATCCACGGTCGCCACGACCTTTGTTTTGTTGCTGGTCACGCTCCGACACGGTGATAATTGGATTGCGACCATGGACCAAACGATAGTTTTGGGCCCAGATGGGAGGACCTGTCAGATATTTGTTCTTAGACATTGCTAATATTAATGTTAATTTTTTTTGATTTTTTTTTCTATAGCGTATAAAAGTGTAACAGTGTGTGTGTCCAAGTGTGTGTGTGTGTGTGTGTGTGTGTAAAAGATGTTTAGATGTGATTCTTGTCAAATTGTCGACTCTTCTTTTTGCAGTTGATCTCAACGATGTTTTGCAGGTGAAGTAGCAAAAAAAGGAAAATGGTTGACTCATCTTTGCGTGAAGTGCTGAGTAATCATTTTATTCCTATCGGAACCTTTTGCCTATGACCGACTTTGTTTTCAAACATTGCCATCTACAACAACACAAGCAATTCTCTCAGTAATCAGTATAAACACACACACACACACACACACACACACACACCCTATGAGTTTGATTAAAGCAATCCCTCTTACTTGCACAGGTCATTTGCGTCCCGTCACTCATCTGTCTTTTTCAGGTCAACTCCCGCCCTCGTCACCTTTTGATTATACTCTGATATCTGCATGCAAAGGTAATATTAACAGTCAGAACTATTTGACTATCAACTTTACCATTATATATATATATATTATTCATCTTAATGTGCTGACATACAATCCATTCATTTTATTTTATTTTTTTGATGATAGACGGAAATCCTATGCTACGAAACGGTGTGACCGGCGACTGGATTGGCACTTTTCTAGGTCATAAAGGCGCGATATGGTGTTCACGAATTACAGAATTGGGCGATCTCGCCGTAACCGGTTCTGCAGACTTCACAGCCAATGTGTGGGATGTGACCAATGGCCAGCCAATTTTTTCTGTTAAGCATGGGCATATTGTGCGTAGTGCGGATCTAGTATTGGCAAAAAGCAGCCGCACAGGGCGACTCGTGACTGGCGGCCAGGACAAGTTAGTGAAGATTTGGAACTTTCCTTCTGGCGAGAAAGAAATAGAATGGGACGTTGACTCGCCGGTCAGATCAACAGTTTGGATCTCTAGCACGTAAGTTGTCGAACCGGTGGTTACATTTGTCAGAGTTTTTTTGGTTGCTTTTGTTTAAAAAAAAAATTGTACTAACATGCGTATACTATAGCCTGTTGGTAGTAGCAACTTTGGATGGTGTTATCTCGTGGTGGGATCTCAGTTCTGATGCGGTAATCAAGGTTAACGAGCTCAAGGTTGAAACGCCTTTTATGCAACTGGAGAAAACCGGTAACATTCTTCTTGTCGCTGCAGCAACTAGTGCCTATGTGATTGATCCAACATCCGGAAGTATCTTACGCAAAATCGACTTAAATTACAAGGTATCAGCATTTTCTTTAAGCAAGGACCATACTCAGTTCTTAACTGGCACGAGCGAAGATACTTGGGTTCGTCTTCATGATTATGCCAGTGGCGATCTACTAGGTAAGTTGACAGTTACGATTTTGAACATATATGAATACTAACGTTTCGCTTGACCAGACACGTACAAAGGCCATCACGGCCCTGTGCACTCGATAGCATTTTCACCTGATGGAGCCATTGCAGCCACTGGTAGTGAAGACGGCACAATTAGATTGTGGAAAATGGTTGAAGGAAACTACGGTTTGTGGTCCAAACCAGCTGAAAAAGAAGGATTCTTTTAAAGGTGACTTAGGACTATAGATGCTGTTAATTGGAACGATTCAGTTGAGTTTAGACGTACTCTATATTCGATAAATACCTTACTTACTACAGTCACCTTTAATATCATAGCCTTCCTGTTGAGTAATCTTTTCAACATTTGTCGGTATTCATGTAGTCATAGCACAATATCTATATCTACTCTATGGTCTTTCAAGATCTAGAGTCTTAGTGGGTGGAATCACTATAATATACCCAAACCCTGCTTGACTTGACTGGGTTGACTGTTTTGTGTATGAAAATTTCAGCGTTTTCTTGTTGGTCTTTTCTACTTCAACTCATCTTTTCAAAAGCCAACCGCAACTAGAAACTACCACCACCACCAACAACAACAACAATACAAACCCACCACATTATATACAACCTTCTAAAACAGCCACAACTACAATATGAACAAGTCTTTAGACGAGATAATTGAGGACCGCGTAAGTAGTTTTTTTTTTGTTAGTTTTACAGAGTAGTGTGAGCAAATACTGGAAAGGAACCCTCGAGTTTGAAGTGCAAGTGTTTGGTTTCATTGGCCAGACCGCGCTATTGCACACTCCCTGTAGAAGTATCACCTCGGCATATTTTCGATCCTCAATGTTCTAAAATAAAATAGTTACTAATACAAGTTTTAGCAACACAATAAGCGCTATGCTGGCGGTAGATCTGACTCGCGTATTACCAAGGTAAGAGTTTTCGTGCCACTTTTTGATTTCTGTTCTTTCTCCATTCCCAGCAATGCATCAAGTCAAGAATTATTACTATGTTATTGTGTTCACGAAGCTGACTAGTTTTTTTTTTCTTTTTTAACCAAAAGAATCATGGAAAGGAATATAATAATCGCAGGCGGCCTCTGTAAGTAGCTCTTGAAACAGTCGTCTTTTTTTTTATTTTTTTTTTTTTTCGTCACGTTCTAACAGTTGTCTACCAGCCCTCGCATAACTAGCATGATTAAAATCTCAAACCTTCACTACGAACTCACCGAAGATGACATATACGTAAGTGCTTCAGATTAAAAATGTTTTTTTTTTTTTTTTGAAGGCTGATCTAATTTCATTTTCAGGATCTTTTAAGCAAAGTTGGCGAGGTCCGTAGTGTACGACTTGACTACGACATATCTGGTCGCTCGATAGGAACTGCCATTGCCAACTTTAACTCACCTTACGAGGCCGAGGAGGCTGTTCGGCGGTTTGATGGTCGCAAAGCTGCTGGCGTTGTGATTTCTGTAGAGCCCTTCTACTATAATTATGATCGACAGAACGGCCGGTATGAAAGTAGAGGGCCTAACAACGGTGCTCACTACCGTGAAAACGGCACTCGTCGACGTGATCAACATAACCGCAATGACTCAAAACCATACCGACGGGGTGAACGTGCTCCGAGAAGAGTGAAAAAGACTCTTGAAGAGCTTGACGCAGAGTTAACTAACTATATGAATGGCGGTAGCGGCGAGGCATCTGAGCAAGACACTAACAACAACAATAATAATGATAGTATTAATAATAGCGCCAATCATGACGACAGCAATGGAAACACCCTCAATAGAAGCAGTATGCATAATAGTTTTAGTAATTTTGATGACAGCAGCAGTAATAACACCAACGTTAATAACAACTCAACTGCAGCAGAGTCTAGTGCTAATCTGCAATCTCAGACCCAGAGAGATGATGACAATATGGTTCTGGATTAATAAAACACTCATGTACCAATTTCAGATATACGTATATAACTTAATTTCATATTATTATCATTATTACGGAAAATCACAAGTAAACAATATTCACTTTTAAATTAAAAAAAAAAAAAAATAAGCATAATCTATTAATTAATATAAATTTCAGATCTATTCAATAAGAACCTGGATGTCTGCAGCAACGTTTTTGAGTCTCTGTTCTTCAAGATTAATCTTCACCGATTTAATAAAGCTGGCAACGGTTGCGCGACCCTGAGGGCTTGCCACAGTCAAAAGCGTACCAACCGCTAAAAACAATCTGTATTGCGACTCACTATCATTTAAGAACGGGTAAAACGCCAAAAACTGGCGCAAAAGCAGGTCAGCAGATGTAGCTGCAGCTGCTGGACTGTTTCGTTTTCCATAAGTGCGAACAGCGTAGTTAAGTGCAAGCGACGCAATGGCAATATTACTAGCAGGCGAACTAGTGCCATTTTGCAGCAAATCCTGAATCGTTGCAAAAATTGTATTGCGTGTCGTTGCGTTGTCCACCAAACTAGACGCCTGAGAGTTGGGTGCTACGAAAAGATTGACAAAGCCGCGAATAGCCAAAAGACAATGCTTGGGCACATCTGTATCCATACAAGACAGCAACTGCTGCACTAGGGCAACAGGTGCAAATTGTGTCAGATGTGGAATCACAATACGAAGAATGTCAAACGCAGGGAGCATTGAAGGAACATCCCAGTTGCTAATAATCTTGCTTGCGATAGAATACAACTCTTGCGCTGTCTCACCATTTAAAGAAGCAAGCGCAGGCTCAATTGCACTTATCTCAATCTCGTTTAATTGCTTAGAAGCATCTTGCTTGGCATTGAACGTGCGCACGGCTTTGGCAATAGGCGCGGGTTGGAACGCAACTAGCGTGACGTAGTTTTCCACAGGGACGACCTTTGTTTGCACAGTCTTAGTAGAAGTTTTCTTAAGACCAGGTGACAAAATATCAGTGCTTTCTCCACCGGGTATATATCTAGAACCATAGGGACTAGTTGCTGGAGCCTGGTTGGTAAGATCGATGCCCTCAGAGTTTGTAGTAATGAACTGTGCAACCTGGTCAAGGTAGCTGGCCGGAAGCTCATTAGCCTCAATGAATCGTCTGGCTGCATCATAAGGATTTTCTGTCAAGTTGTATGGCAACTTGAGTGGAGGAGCTCCTTCTTGGACATCAACATCAAAAATGTAGTCGTACTCTTTTCCCTGATAAGTTTTTTTAGAGGAACTATTTCCTTGACCAATAACCTCACCAATTTTAACCCAGGTTTGTGCACTCCATTGGTATGCAATAACAGTGTTATTTTCAGCCCTGATAAGCTTAATCTCGCCCTCCTTTTTCCCGTCAACTTTTAAACCTTCAGAACCACTAAGGTCCTCCTTATTAATAGAGCTCATCTGGTCCTTTCCAATAGCAGAGTTTGCAACCGTTTCCTCCAGCTTTTTTATCTCAGCCTCAGGAGCAAATCTTTTCTGATCTTTTGAGAAAACTCTGATGATGTAATCACTACCAGCCACAGCAAAGTCACCGGTATCGTAGTTGACTGCCACGCTCCATAACGAAATGCATGGCAGTGTTATAACCTGGACAGACTCTCCATTTCGCCAAACTCTAACCGATCTATCCTCGCCAGATGAAATAATGTCACCATTAGGCAGAGCCTTGACGGAATAGATAAAACTGGTGTGTCCATAAAGCTCCTGTAAGCTTTTTTCAGAGTCAAGAGACCACAGTCGCACAGAGGCGTCATTACTACAGGACACAAATGTCGATTCAGACAAAACATCAAGCCCTCTGACGGCATCAGTATGTCCAAGAAATTCTTTGACAAATTCGCCGTCCTTCCACAGCCTAATAGTCTTGTCAGCAGAACCTGTCAAGATAAAAGACTTTGATAGAATGGCCACTGACCAAACGGCTTGTGAGTGACCGTTTAACACGTACTTAAGCTTGCCATTCTCCCAGACTCGCGCAGTCTTATCCCAGCTGCCACTCACAACTATACCGTACTTGGAGTCGAGGGCGCATACATTTGACTCGTGGCCAAGAAGGTAGTACAGAGGCTCGAGGCGTTCGCTTGTATCCTCAAGTGGCAAACTTGCAAAAATTGAGCCTTTTTGATCGCCAGAAATAACTAGACTTTGATCATCGGCGTCTAACCAGCCAATTGAGTTGATGTAGGGTTTCTCGTAATAAAGCACACTTGATTCCCAAGAATTGACGTTGTCGGAGTCGCGTTTATCAAACTTCCAAAGGCGTGTGGAACCATCCCGCGACGCTGATGCAATTGTATCAGGATGCGGAAAAACAATGGCCTTAACATCAGACTCATGGCCCAAGAGTGAGGCTGAAAGGGTGTATTTTTGTTCAATTTCTCCAGACATTTGGTGGCGATTGTGGATTACGTTGTGTTAGTACGTAGTGGTAAGGCTGGTTTAAATCAAAAAAACTGTGTTATACAAGAAAAGTTTGGACATAGTAAACATTTTGTTACGCTGACCAGACTGGCCAATACGCTGCTTAGTAATTTCATCCAAACAGGAAAATAGATGGCAGTGAAGCAGCGGCCTCGGCCCGCTCGTAAATTTGCAGCATTTCAGGACAACTTGAATCCTCCTATTTTTGAAGCTTTTATCTTTTCTTTTTTTATTTGTTTATTTACTGTTTTTTTTTTTTTTTTTTTTTTTTTTTTATCGCCAACACACTCGCTATTTAACATATGGACACTATGGCGCCACATCCGCCGCTTGTATACGTCGTCAACTCAGACGGTTTATACTTTAAATATGAGAATAACCCACAGCTGGGTACTCTCAAAATCTCCAAGCCCAACGGCGAAATCCAGCTCACAGGTATGGTTGGCCAAATGGCACCTACAAAATACATGTCTGTAATTTTTGTGCTAACAGGGCGGCAGATTCTCAGGTGCCTGGCAGATATACTGAAATATCAGGTATTATTGGAATTATAAGGCTTCGACATGGTATGTTAAAAAATCTTTTTTGTTGTTATTATTATTGTTTGGAATATTTAACTAACACTTACGGAGGGCCCTATATTATTTTGGCCACGAAATCGCAGCTTATCAGCATGCTACAAGGCCATCATATTTACAAAGTCACTGGGTTTGAGATTCTACCACTGAAGGAGTTCAAGTTTTCTGATACGGTTGAGGATATCTACATCAATCTTCTAAGGGGTCATCTTAAGAGTGCACCTCTCTATTTCTCACGTACGTGGGACCTGACTAACGCATACCAACGACAGACAGAGCCTGGCCAACATATCTGGTCTAACGCAGACGAGCGGTTTTTTTGGAACAAGTATGTTTCACAAGATCTTATTGATTCTTCGAGTCTCAATTCTGTTATTGGTGCTTACGTTATGCCTCTGATCTATGGCTACGTCAACATTGTGCATACGACAATTTGCAATCAGCTGGTGACGTTTGGGCTGATTACACGGCGAAGTAGATGGCGTGCTGGTACGCGCTATTTTCGACGGGGCACTGACAATGAAGGCAACGTGGCCAACTTCAACGAGACAGAACAAATTTTATGTATTCCGACCCCTTCTACGGAATCAGATCTTGATGTGTCAATATACTCCTATGTGCAGACAAGAGGCAGCATTCCTGTACACTGGGCCGAAATCAATCATCTTACATACCGACCTAAGATGCAAATTTCAGGAAATGCATATGAGAGTGCCAAAAAACATTTTAGCCAACAAAAAAAAATCTATGGCAAGAACTATCTTGTGAATCTGGTTAATCAAAAGGGTTATGAGCTACCTGTCAAGCATGCATATGAACAGGTCGTAGAGGAACTTGATGATCCCTTGCTTTCTTATGTTTATTTTGATTTTCACCATGAATGCAGCAAAATGCGCTGGGATCGAGTGCAGTTACTTATTCACACGCTCGAAGAATTGGGATTGGATAAGCAAAAGTGGTTCCAGGCCAAACTTGGGGCCGAAAAGCGTGTTATTGAAGAGGAGCAGACAAGTGTTGTGCGTACCAACTGCATGGACTGTCTTGATCGTACCAACGTTGTACAGAGTCAGCTTGCCCGATTTGTATTGCAGAAGCAGCTTGAGGTCGGCGGCATAGTTGCACCTGGCAACAACTGGTGGGAGTATGATAGTTTGTTTTTGGCGACTTTCCGGGGCATGTGGGCGGATAACGCGGATGTTGTAAGCAAATCTTACTCGGGAACGGGTGCTCTCAAAACAGACTTTACCCGGCTGGGTCGGCGTACTTATTTTGGAGCGCTGGGCGACTTCCGCAATAGCTTAACCCGATACGCGCGCAATAATCTGTGGGATGGACCGCGGCAAGACGGGTTTGATTTATTTCTGGGTGCGGCTCGCGCGTATGACACGACAGAAGACCCCTTTGCTGATCACCGGCCACTGTTATACCAGACAATGCCGTATTTTTTTTCAGGATCACTTGTAATGCTGACAGCGGCTTTAGCATTTCCAAAGGAAAATTCATCATCAGCATTTAACCGGTTTTTCTTTGTGTTCTGGTTTGGTATATTGACATATTCATTCAAGTTTATCATTGACAATGGGTTACAGTATGTGAACTGGCCACGGCTTGTTAAGCTTGATTTTTTGAAGCGTGTGGCAATCAAAACTGCAAGGAGTACCCGTACTACATGCTACTTAATGCGTGAAGTGAATGAAGGTCATGGCAAGAGTGGTAGCAGTGTTACTGCAAATGATATTCGAAGTTTAGAGGAAGGTAAAAGAGAGTAGACTGGTAAGAAAACATATAAATAGAAATTATTATTATTATTATTAGTTTCTTCTTACTGTGATTGATTTATATTAATAAGAAAATTTAATTACATCTATAGAAACTGTTAAAATTTTACCCAAATGTATTTTTTTTTTTTTTTTAAAAAAAAAAAAAATCTGTATCCGTAAAAGAGCTCGTTTGAGTGAGAGTATATGTAAATGAAAATGATGAATGTGTTTTCCTTTCACAAGAAGCTCTTCAAAAATAAAAGTATTGAAAAAAAACAAACGTTTTTTTTTTGTTTTTTTTTTTGGCTCAACTACTCGTTCTTTAGCTTGGTATCAGAGTAGACTCCAATAATATATGCTAGTCTCATGACAACAAGGTCAATTGCCATTTTAATACTGTCCCTTGCCAGCTCGACTTTGGAGCCCTCAACCTCATGCCATGAGATGGGAACTTCGAGCACGGGGATTTGCTTACGCAGCGCAATGATTAGAATTTCAACGTCGAAGATCCAGCCCTCGGTGTGCATGTAGGGGAAAATAAGATTGGCGGCCGGGCGCGTAAACATTTTGAAGCCACACTGGGTGTCACCAATTGAACGGATGCCAAAGATGTACACAAGTGCGTGCAGGCCATACATGAGAAAGTTGCGAATAAACGAACGGTTAACGACGGCATCGGTTTTTACCATGTGCGCGCGAGAGCCAATAGCCACGACGGGAGAGTGTGCGGGTTTCGCGTCCACAGCTGCAATCAAGCGGGCAATGTCAGCAAAGCGAGAGGCACCGTCGGCATCAGCAAAGATCGCGTAGTAGCCGCGGAAGTGGCGCATGCCGTGAGCAACGGCTCCGCCCTTGCCGCGGTTTTTTTCGAGGCGGCACACACGCAAAGTGCCAGGGGCAAGATTCTGTTTGCGGGCCCAGGCAATAGCGTACTCAGCGGTGCCGTCAGTGGAGCCGTCATCGACAAGTAGTAGTTCCCATGTCTTGTCGACCATACCGTTGAGCACAGGAAGCGCGTCATCGAGAAAAAGCTTCAACCGCTTGGTCTCGTTAAAACAAGGCACTATAACAGAGAGGTCAATACCAGTAGTGCTGTCGTGGGTTATCTCGCGAGTAAACGGGAGATCATTCACAGTTGATTTTTCGGAAGATGAGGTTTCGTCATCGTTGGTGAGATAGGTAAACTCAGATGGGAATGGTCGTCTAGGCGAGTGCTTGAAAATGAGAACTACCGCATAAACCTAGAAGAGTGAGCGAGTAAGTTAGTTTGACAAGGACAAGGTAAGATGATGATCAAATATACATGATATAGGTTGAAAAGGAGTGAAAAAAATAAAAGCATTTAGGGGTTTTTAATTTTCAAATAAAAACAGAGACTGATCCAGAACTTACAATAGCGTAGAGAAAAGCGATAAATAAGACTGCGCCAAAAATGACAATAAAAGGCGTTAACGACGCCATTGTGAATCTAAAAAGAGTATGTGTATATATAAGTGTGATTGTCTGATTGGTAGTTGATATAAAAAAGGAAGTGAAAAATTACGAGGTGTCAAAAAAGCGACAAACAGATTAGAGCGTATCAAAAAAAAAAAAGCGAGTTTTTTGAGTTACACGCTTTTACTCCCCAAAGAAGCAATGTGTACCAGAAAGAAAATAATAAAGAAGAAGAAAAAAATAATAATGAAAAATAAAAGAATGGTATCAATGATACTGAGAAATAGTTGAAATGCTCAATGCCTTTTGAAATTATCTAAATGAATAAGTGCCAGCTGGCAATAGTTTTTTTTTTTTTTTTTTTTTTTTGGATTTTAAAAGGGATGTGAAAAGAATTGAGAACATGAAATTGAAAGATTAAAATGAAAATTGCCAATTTTGATAAATGATAATTAAAAAAAAAAAAAGAAAAAAACAGCGCAGGGCCTGAAATAAAGGCATAGTAAACATATAAACCAGAATTACTCAGTTACCTGTGTTTTTTTTTTTTTTTTTTTTTTGGTGCTGCTTAAAGTCTATAATATTTCATTGTTCCGTGAATATCTATATATTTTTTTATTTATTTACTTTTAAGGGGTCATTGACTGTTTTTGTTTGTTGGATTGTTCTAAAAAAAGGCAACACTCATCCCAAATTGGTCTTTAAAAAAAAAAAAAAAAAAGGACAAAGATGGCAGGGATTGAACCACTAAATACAAAGTTTAGTGTCAAGTCATAAATAATAAGTAATATATTTGATATTCCAAGGTACATCCCTCTCCGCATTTTTTTTTTTTTTTTTAGTTCAATTCGTCATCATCAATTTCATCATTCCCGTTTACTTAGTATGTGTACATAGCTGTATTAAACAAAAGAAAATAAAAATAAAAAAAAGAAAATCCAATTTAGTCGTATCATCAATAACCCCTCCCCAATAATAATAATGATAATAAAAAAAAAAAATAATAATAATAATCCAGGGTATTATCTAATGAAAAGCCAATTATAATTGCCCTTTTATCGTAAGCAGATCCAAAAAGAAAGAGAGAGGGAGAGAGGCATAAAGAGAGCATGTTAATATAAACACTGTATTTACTCTCACTTGAGTACCCGCTCGACTGTATTTCGCATCAGGCCGTCACCTAAAAATGCATTCTCCAGACTAGGTGCCACACTCGTCGTTACTAACTGGTCCTGAGCGACTCGCGACTGTACCATACTTCCACCATGTCCGTAATAATTGTAACCGCCGCCGCCGTTTATGCTGTTGCCGCCATGGTAATAGCCGTTGCCGTGACCTGATACAATCACCTGTTTAATCGTGCCCAATTTCAGGCTGCGTGATAGTTGGTCTGTCTCAATATACGCATTGACTAGATTCCGTGATGTTGGTATTGGGTCAGTACTGATTACCTCTTGGCCTGAAAGTGTTGTTATAGTCCCCTTGGATCTAATTTTTTTGAACTCCGAACGAAGATGGTCTCCATGTGTTTGTGTCATGTTGGTAATGATTAACAAAGAGTATGAAAAATAAAATAAATAATGATAAAAGAAACGCTTCCAAGTAGTTGAAATATCGTCAAATAAAAATGAATTTGTAGATGCAAGGGGTCATGAACATGAATATAAATAGAAAGAAAAAAATTTTGATAAAAGAAGGAGGGATTGAAAGAGTTTTATAAAATGTTTTTTTTTTAAAATAAAAAAAGAGTATTTTTTGCTTTTTTTTTTTTTTTTTTTTTTGGTCCGCCAGTTTTCGAGCCAGGCAAAAACAGGAAATTGAAAAAGATAAGAGCCTGAAAGTGGTCACGTGTGTATTCATAATAAATAAGAAACAAAAAAGTAATTGCATTTAAGGTTTATTTTAACCAATACCGGGTCTTTATTTTTGTGATGTCATAGATGTAGATCTTATACTCATAAAGCGTCTGTCAACTCGGAACATGTAGGGGGGAGAAAAAAAGAACTGCATAGATTCATTCAATAAACTTGAGACTGTTTTATTTTTTGTGATTTTTTTTGTACAGAATTCAAATCTTCATCAAATAAGGGCTATAGCCTGTTTTATTTTTTTGTTATCAAAAAGTGGTAGCTGTGATAAGTTCAACTCGTGTGACAGTGTTTTTATTATCTTTGCATTCGTATGCTTTCTCGGAGCTACAGGTAAGCTTACATCGCCGAGTGCAAATATTGTGCTACTTCTGTCGACTTGTCTACATACCCTCTGCTGTCACCGCTGGAACTCAAGGTATCAACAGTCTATAGATCATAAAAACATTTCAATTTTTCAACGGTGACAGAAATTTCATAACTCTATTCAACTATATCATGAAATATGTTAATCATAAAACATGCATTTATTTATTTCCTTTTTTTTCTTTAAAATAATATCAACCGCGATAGCCGATGTTTTTTTTTTTACCTTTTAGTTTTTGTTTTGTTTTTCTACGGTTGTCTTTATCCTACTTATAATCTCTCACATATTAGATAACAAGTTAAGGTCCCTATCTCTATTTTCTTCTTTATCTATCCACTCACAGAACCGCCTATTCAAAACTATTTAATTGCCATTTTATACCAATACATTTTTTTTTTATTTTGTTTTTGGAGCTAGTCAAAGTGATAGCGATACTCCCTTTTTGTGAAACTGTTTTTTTTTTTTTTGTGTTTACTATGTTTTTTTTTTTTTTTTTTGTAGACTTGTACATTTGCGAGAGCTTGCTTACACGTTTGAATCTATTGTGTTTCCCACCCCCCGGTTGATTTGAAGCCCTTTTTTTTTGGAATTATCTTTTAATAGTGCACTCTTAAGAAAACCAAAAAACTGAATCATATACATATATTTTATGTAATCTTACGTGCCAGTACAAAGCCCGAACAGGTCAAGATTGTAGACAGGGAAAAAAATGAATTACAATTCTAATAATCACTGTAGGTTCTAGTAAAAAAAATAAAATAAAAAATAACAAGAAAATGATTATAATTCGCTCATCATAAAACATATAGATATTAAAATAACTTGTTTTGCATTAGTACTTTTCACAAACTGCAAAAATAAAAAAGTAAAAGTAAAAATAAATAAAAAAAGATTTACGCTTGAGTGTGGTGTTGAATAGGTATATATAGTATAGTGAGCTTTTAAAAATTCTTGTGTAGACTGATATATAGTATAAGTAGAAAAACTTTAGAAAGACTTCTTTAAACCCGTTTTCGGTGCTTTTTTTTAAAAAAAAAATAAAGTATTTTTATTTGTTTAAACTACTCTGGTTGAGAAGATCAATGTTGCCTGACTTTCAAGTGTGTGTGTGTGTGTGTGTGTGTGTGTGTGTGTGTGTGTGTGTGTGTGTTTTAAAACAAAAATCAAGTTTCATATAACTAACATGTAGTTAAACATAATTATTAAGTACTAATATTACTGCAAAAAAATTTCTTTTAACAGTTTTTTATTGATCATTCCCAAAGATGCATTTTTTTAGTTGAGGGCGCGCTGCTGAAAGCTATTCAGGCGCAGAAATTACATACTTGAAATCGTTTTTTTTTTTTTTTTTTTTTCAGAAAGTTTGGCTGGCATTACGTACACACCTCAACGGGTTTTCCTTACTCTGTCCATCACACAATGAATTGGAATGAAAATGTGTGCATATGCCACTGAAATAAATGCCCAATAACTGGATAATCTTAAATTTTCATATATTTATATATATGCAAAATAAACATACTAGTAATCTTTAAGTAAAAAAATATACGTATTTATACTGGAGTGATTAGTTTTAGTCAAGTATAGGCAATTGACAAATCTAATTATAGATAATGGTGGGCATATGTGGCACTTTAGCGTTAACTTTTATTAGCTCTATCTGCCACAAATCAAACAATAAGCAAGAAAATAATAATAATAGTAGTAATAATAATAATAATAATAATAGTAGTAATAATAAATAATAATAATAATAATAATAATAATAATAATAATAATAATAATAATAATAATAATAATAATAATAATTAATAATAAATAATAATAAAATTAATAATAATAATAATAATAATAATAATAATAATAATAATAATAATAATAATAATAATAATAATGATAATAATAATAAAATTAATAATAATAATAATAATAATTAATAATAATTATATAATAATAATAATAATAATAATAACAATAATAACAATACATAAAAATTTATTTGAGCTCATTTAATAATTCTTTTAGTCCTGAGACATCAAGCTCTAACCGGCATCTTCCAGCATCTAATTTGCCTTTCACCATGTTGCCATCAATCCTGTACAGCTTTTTGACCTTCGGGTTGTATGGTGACATTGTAGACGTTTTAGCTGCTTCAGTTTTGAAAAATATTGAAACTAAATTTTTAACTTTACGCTTTTTACGTCTTGTGTTTGTGTAAATGTTCAAGTATTTGAGATTTCTGGTATTTTGTTCATATTTCTGACATATTTGCGTCGCCAAATTGGCAAAATCAATTGGATTGGTTAGAATTGACTTGGGAATCATTATCATTTCGAGAGAACTTGAGTTTTGGAATATAACATCAAGCATGGATTCAAGATTCAGTTTGTATAAGTGATAATTTCCTAAATAACCTGAATGTGTAGTGTTGAGAACTTTCACATTGAACATACTTTTATACAACGGACCAAGATTTTCATAACAACCGCGATAATATATTGATAATGTCGTGATTTGTATGTTGGACTCAAGAAAACATGTGATAAGCGTCATATTTTGGGTTATTTTACCAGATACTGTGACCGTTTGAAGTGTCGGAATAAATAGAAATCTGTTGTTAATGTATTTTTGACTGATTTGGGTTTCAAAATGTAAAACCAGCTCGACCAAACATTCAAACCTATGTTGTAACAGTGGAAGATATTGCAGAAATATCGAATTACTGCCAGTAATCAATGTTTCAAGCTTTTCAGGGAACTTAAGGCCTTTAAAGCCTATAGAGTTCACCATTTCCAGCTGGACTTTTCGCAATTTTGAGTTTTTTGTGAGTAGTGAGTTTATTTCATCTGCCGTTGCATTATCATAAAGGCAACTGTAAAAAACCAGATATTCAGGATCCACAAGTCTCAAAAATTCCATACATTTGTTGCAGCTGATATCAATGGGTTTATGGATGTCCAAGTGTTGAATTTGATTGATAATGTTGTGGTCATTGAATGCCCATAACAAATTTCTTAATGCAATACAGTCATCAATTTTATGCCAGTTTTGCCTTCTAGACCGGAAAGCAAAACAAATTGTACAGTCGACCGGATGATCTAACTGGCTGATCATTTTTGCAATTGCATTTGATGCCAATTGTCCGTAGCACGCCATTATTTGTGTTTCAACAACGTTTGCGTCGGTTTTTGGTTGTTCAAGAATGGTTTGTACAAATGGCGGAAGATTTACTTGAGTAGATATGACATCCTGGTCAAATATCATTTCATAATTGGCGTTTTTGGATATTTTTGAATGATATTGAGATCCTGCATCTCGAATGAATTCTGTGGTAATGAAAAGTGTTTTCAAAAGCGGCATTTCGGGAAATGTCCATGGTTTGTGTAATTCATATGCGGCAGATTTGACAAATGTAGTTGGACAATACAAAACTAAATGTTGAACATATTTATAATAATTGTTACAAATATGTCCTACCATATACAATCGAGTTGATGATTCTAAGCCTCGTGACTGTAGTATTGACTCAGTGTATACAAAAGGTGTGGTTCTTGTTTTCAAAAATACCAGTTCGTCTCCGTCACGCAAACACATACTTGGTATATAACTGGAACGTTCAAAAACTAGACTCCAAACAAGATGGTTGAACAATTTGTTAACCTGACCAAGAGGAGTCATATGGCGTGCTATAACATGTGGCATGAATTCATTTCTGTCTAATAACCCCCTTGAATAAGAATTTTTGTATGATCTTATTTCAGTACATTCGTTCAAAAGTTCAATAATGATATTTGACAGAACCTCAGTTGGTAAATGAATCAGAAGTAACTTGTTGGATGAATAACATGAGCGTTCACGATTTTTGTGAAAATATGAAAGACGCAATGAATAAACGAATTTAGACAGTTTTAGAATCAACTTTTGCATTGTATATGTGTTTCAACTGTGCAATGAAAGGATAGGGAATTGGCTGAGCTTTTATAATATTTTTGGACAAATTTGTAATTTCATAAAGTTTCTGGCATAAACAAGTTACCATTTCATGCAAGGTATTCATTCAAAGACATCAAAGTTGTCGTTTAATCAGAGATATGTCAAGATAGTAAATGCATCATATTTTCATTGCTAATTGAATGTTTAAATACTCATCATTGTACACATTGTATATCGTAGGCCTTTTGTAACAAGGATTTACTGAACAGAAGTCAATAAATGTACAGATGGTAGCGTCTTTATTAGGTTACATCCAAGATTTAACTTTCTCAAACCACGTTAATGACAACACTCAAACATTGTTTTTCAGCACCAATAAAACTCATTTTATACTAAATATGGATTTAAATACAAGCTACAGATATGAGATATTCATTCATTGTTACCATTTTGTATGACCACCCGTACATTTGAAAGAACCTTCATTCTTACTGGCATGCTTTGAAAATATGGTTCAACAAAGTCATCATTTATCTCTTGTCATATGAGAATCAAATCTTCTTTCAATTCATCAATAGAGTAACCTGATGGAAAGGTGCATTGACACTTCATATTTTATGTATGCCCAAATTCGTACAATTGGGTTTATATCGGGACTTGAGGCCGGCCAAACCATCATCTCAAAAATTTGAGTTTTTAGCCATTCCTTGACTTCTTTGGCCGTGTGAATCGGAGTGTTATCTTGCTGAAAATCATATTAGAGCCCGTCAAAACAGGTTTGAGATGCTCATCAAGCGTTTTTGAATAAAATTCAGTATTGAAACCCGGTTTTTTTACCTGCCCATTCTTGCCATTTGGCTCTAAAGGAGGATCATGAAAGTGCAAATTGGTCCAAACATTACCACTCATTCAATCCCATACCATTAAAGATTTCCGGCCATTTTTGAACGTCAAGTTCACATGAGCGTCAGTGTATTTTTGTTTTTTCACTTTTAGGATCCGTTCTTTTCTATATGCCTTCCCAATCTCAGAGCTGCTTTCATCAGTAAACATCGCATTCTTCCAGTCCTCCATTGTCCAGTGTATATGGTATTGGGCAAACTGTACGTGCGCTTTTTTTTTTTGTTTCTTAGTCAAATACGGTTTTTTTTTTGACCTGACCTAGATAAAATTTCATGCCGTTTGAGTATTTTAGACACTGTTGTTGGGTGAATTTGATATCCACCACATAGCTCAGGTTTAGCAAGCGATTTGATTGTATTTTTAGAGTGACATAAAGTGTAACGCACACGAATTGTTCATCCATATTAACAAGTTTCTTTTGGCTTGGGCGTTTTTATAATTGCGTGTGTTGTGGTGGTTTTGTGTGGTCTTTAAGTGATCTCAGGTGTCGATGGATTGTCATTTAATGTAGCCGTGTAAAAGAAGCAATTTTTCCAATAGAAATACCTTCATTTTTTAAAGCAAGATTCATATTCAATTTTTTTTATCAGAAATACAAGCAGGCATTTTAGTATCGAATTTTTGGTGTTCGAAAAATTAGAAAAAACTTTTTTAATGGATTGTAGTTGGTAAAAGAAAAGGTATAAATTTTGAGATTGAGTCAAAAAAAATTGTTTTTGAATTATGTCACAATAGAAACGTTGCTATCAGTACGTACAGTACATTACATATTTAGAATATCAATTTCACTTTAAATATCATGGCTGTCTATTGATTTCAACAGCTTTTTTTTTATCTTGGTGTTATTCAGGTCACTTGAAATCTTCATTTTTATTTCATTAAAAACGTTACGTATTTCAGAAATGCAAAAGTTCAAAGGGCTACAAAATTAATGTAAATTTCTATATATTAATCGTATAAAAAGTACAAATAATATTTTAACCATCATCGCAGTAGTTATTATGCTGTTTTTTTATGTATATGGCGCTGAGACTCAGTAAAAAATTAGTCACTTGGCTTGAGTCTTAAGTCAGTCTGCCGCAATATTTAATGAATCTGATGTCCTTTTTGATGTATCACAAGTGTAATGATGTACACATTTTCTATTGTTTAAAAAAAAGATATTGATGATACTTATATGATATGAAATTAAACCAATTTGATTCATTTGTTTTTATTTTTTTTTCTTTTGTATTTTTTTTTTATGTTTCAATATTTGTCCAGATCATTATTGTTTTCTTTTCTTTATCATAAGTCAAATCATAGTTGAAAGCTTTACAACTCTCATAAGCTCTAACAAAACAAATTATTTGAAACACCTTAAAACAGCACGCCCTTTAAGTTTCGAAAATGCCTTCATCTGCTTTGATATTAAATATTTTTTTTGTGTTTGACCTATTTGGTGGAGTAAGTTATTATACTTTATCATTTGTCGGCATTAAAAAAGGTAAACTTGACGGTGAAGTAAATCAGGTGGTATCTCAGGTAATATATTCGGCTTTGGTATGGTACGTCAATTGGATCAAATTTCCAATAAATCGGATCCGTGACAGAACTAGATTTGAGATTTTCGGTCAAATTATTTCTCTATCACTTCTCTTATTGGCGATTTCCATGCCAATTTGGAACACTGGTCATGATATTAAGCGAAATCCCGAAGGTATCTGGAACAAAGAAAAACTTGGTTTGGCCTGCAGTTGGAGTGGAATATCTTTGATTGGCACTTTATTTAAGGGTTTATTGGAATTAATTGACCCGGAAAGCGTCAACAGAGCTGAAAACACAATTTGTAAGTTACAACAACATTTAAGTTTTTTTTTTTTTTTTTTTTTTTTTTTAGTTTAAGAAGCAAGAACATATTTCAAGATTTGAAACTAACGTATGGAATATAATAGATGGATTGTGTGGTCGACTACTTACAATTGTTGGGCAATTTCTAGTTTCGTCTGGAGTTAGTAACAACAACAATAATGAAAATAGATCCCGGAATGATGGTGAATCTCAGGATACAGGGGCAAATCAAGATATGGAACTCACGAATCCGGCGTCTGGAGGCAATGTACCCCCAACCAATTGATGGCAATCCTGGTACCAGTTATCACTAAAAACTCAGAAGCGGTCAGAAGGGGTCTGACTTCTGACGCTTAATCGGGTTTGATTTTTTTCGAAGTAACCCCTAGATATGAAGGCTACCTGCTGTACGTACAATACATTGTGTATTTTAAAAATTTGCTTTGCTTAAAATATCATGGCTGTCTATTGATTTCAGCAGCTTTTTTTTTTTTATTTTGGTGTGCAAATTATCACCTACTTCATATCATTCTAATACAAAACGAGGCTTTAGTTTTGTCCTCATATCGTATTAATATGTTTTAATGTAGCATCTTGATAAAATATGTAATGTGACAGATGTTAGAATGACTGGGCATTCTAATTCTATAAGTATCTCTTTATTTCTGTATTTTTATAACTTTTTAATTTCAATTCTATAACCTAAATATCATGATTTTTATATTAATTACTTATCTGATTTACATTCTGCATCCACCTTATTGACGGTGTCAGATTTAGTGGTCAAATCTC
>QVTG01000307.1:0-25000 GCA_013305925.1 Geotrichum reessii
TAATAATAATAATAATAATAATAATAATAATAATAATAATAATAATAATAAAATAATAATAATAATAATAATAATAACATTGTTAACAGCTTACTTGAAGCTTGCACTACTTATTAATTGATTATTCTCTAACTAGAAACACTTCTCCATCACTGAATAATGTTGTTACAAACCATTCAAAATCATTGAATTTATAAATTTGCAAAAGAAAAAAAAAAATTGTTTTGTTCAATGTTTCTTTCTTTTTCATGTATAAGTTTAATAATAATAAATCCAAATTTTGGCGTTTTTGTATAATAACAATAATCCCAAGTTCCAATCTTTAGCTCAGGAAGCATTTCCATATAAAATATATATGTATATTTTGAGCTGAGTTAAATACTCTAGCATCAAATAATCATA
The DNA here is from genome assembly GCA_013305925.1 of Geotrichum reessii. NCBI lineage: Eukaryota > Fungi > Ascomycota > Dipodascomycetes > Dipodascales > Dipodascaceae > Geotrichum > Geotrichum reessii. The sequence goes on from QVTG01000307.1 coordinate 403, forward strand.
AAAAAATTGGTCTGGTGTGTTACTAAATATTTGATTTTTTTTTCACTCTACTGAGACTTTTTTTTTTTTTTTTTTTTTTTTTTTTTTTTTTTTTTTTTTTTTTTTTTTTTTATTTTTTATATTTTATTATCCTTATGCGAGTTTTTTTTTTTTTTTTTTTTTTTTTGCAACTGGTGGTTGTTGGGCACCAGTCATTTGACAACTTCTGGGTCCTTTGACAGGAACTTTTTTTTCTCTATACACTCTAATACCTTTATTAAAGATAAACGTATGAATTGGTCTTACAAAGTTGTATTTAGTAAAATATCCTGTTAGTCATTACAAAAAATTATCCAGATTATTATTTGAAAGACACATATTAATTATTACTACTTAAGTTGAGAAGATAGAAGAGACAAAGAATATAAGGAAATAAAAAAAATAGAAACAAAAACAAAAGAAATAAAAGAATATTTAAAGAATAATAGAGAGTGAAAGAGAGTGAATGTGTTGGTGACCATTGTCAGCAGCCTAGTGTGAATAATAAAACATTGAGAATGGCAGCAAAAATAAAATAAAAAAATTAGCGAAGCAAGAACCGTTGCAGATTTCAAAGTAGTGGAAGGGGGGAGGGAGGAAAAAAAGTGTCGGATGAAGCTCTTCTAAAAGACAAAACGGAAACAAAGCGAGCCTAAGCATAAAAGAATGTTTCTGCAAGTGACAAGCAAAGGTCGCACACCACTCTGCGAAAGTTTGTAACCTGAATGCCTGTTACTAACATATTTGCAGCCATTGTCGGTGCTTACTTTCTCAAAGTAGGGACCAGAACCGCGATAAGAATAACGGCAATGATCACTAGGATAAGTAGACACCACCACTTCTTCTTTCTCAAAGCTCTCGCACTTTTTACAGCTTTGCTTGTCTGTGCGACACCGCCCTCAATGTCTTGTTGCGCTTCCTGGGCTTTGTTTTCGATAGTCGCAACAATAGGCTCCTGCTCCGCCACTAGCTGTTGCATGTCGTCAAATAGCTCGGCCAGTTCATTCATTGTACGCGAAATCTGCTGAATATCGCGGTGGCGCGACTGTACCTCGTTCAACGCGGCTTCGGCCTGGCCCCGTCGGTTTGAGCTTAGAACAGCCTCCGCAAAAATTTGGCCTCCCTCGTCGTCGGCAATAGCCTTCTGAACTTCTTCGTCGGTGGCTTCAGGGAAAACTATAAACAACATCTTGTTAGTTTTACTTAAAACAATTAATGACATTTGTAGAGTTGCTCGTACACCTCCTCCCCCCTAATGACTACACATGCGTGATACTTACCAACTTTGTATTGTCTCTCTGCCCGTTCCTTGTACTTTTGTCTGAAGTTGGCTTCCACAGCCTGGTACTTTCTAATGGAGTTTGTGAACTGGTGTTTGACGTTTTCAGCCTGAACCTTTTTGGTGTTGTCGCGTTGACTTCGAGACTCGAGGCTTTTGATTTTGTCGCGCAAGCTGAGTGCTAAAGCGCGGGTCTCATCCATAAGTGCCGTAACTTGGTTGTGGTTGGCCTCCTCACCGCTAATGTCGTCAAGGGATCGCTTGTGCAAAGACTCAATACGTTCTACGTTGTCATCATATTGAACGAGGTTCTTCTTAATGTCGTCAACCTCTGCAAAAAAAGAAATCATGTCGTCCTGGCCGTTGTTGGCGGCGCCACTGCCCGCGGCGGCCGCGTAGGGATTGCTCAGCTCATACCCCTGTTGCTCTGGCTGGGCGTAGGGATTGTCACTACCATAAGTGTTATACTATGATAGTTAGCATCGTTACCAACACGTAGCATACAAAAAATAAAAGGGAACCTTACGTTGTTTTGACCGTTATTATTGTAACTCATTATTATTATATTTCTGATGTTTCAATGAGGCCTTTTACAAAATAGTGTAATAGAAACAGAAAAAAAAAAAAAAAAAAAAAAGGAGTTTAAAAATGTCAACGAAATGTTATTTTTTTATTTTTTGGGAAATTTTCTGAGGCTGCGCACGAATTGAAATTGAAAATTGAAGCGCCAAACAGCTTGCGCAAACTTTGCGGATTGCAAATGTAGGGGCAAGGTTAGGGTCTTTTATGTAATAATTATGTCACACTGATTGTCTCCATTAGGTTAGACTATTTCTCAAAACAAATTAATCCAGTTTTAAACCAGAATTACCCAATCAAGACTAGCTTCAAATCAATTATCAACGTCTATGTCTCAAGTTTTATGTCCGTAGCTCAGGTCACTCTCTTCATTTGATTGGCGATGTTAGTAATGCGTGTTTTTAACAATTAATGTCTGTTTCACAAATTCGATGCAGAGACATTAATGATTTTTTTCTACAGTTTCATCACCTTGGCGTTGTTTTTCCGGACTTTTGTCGTCTTTCAACTTGTATTTCCAGGGCCTGATTTCAGTTCTGTGTACTTGAAATGTACTTGAATACTGTTCCTTTTTTTTTTTTTTTTCCTGCACAGCATGCGGTGCACTCAAAAAAAAAAAAATAATAATAAAACAGGTCTTCAACATTTAGATAGAAACCGCATTCCTGTATCAGAATCAATGAGAAAGTCAACAGAAAAATTTTTTTTTGATCAATTTCACCTGCCAATTTCTTCAGGTCCTGCATTTAGTTGCACTCATTAGACCATTTGGTGCCGTTTTTTAATTCATGAAAAGGCTACATACATAAAAATAATTAATATTATATTGACTAATGTGCATCATTGCATTATGATTCGCTCCAAGACATGTTCAGTTCATTTGTTACTCGGTCATTACCAAATAGTTTTTATTGGGCCCTTTGAACATTTTATTTTATTTATTTTTTGAAGTTTAGAATAGATTTCTTCTTATATCTTTTTTTTTCTTCTTTTTCTTTTGATTCTTGTTCATCATATTTGTCGCTGTTGTTCTTACACTTGATCTCTATTTCACTCGTCGTATTTCACCTGAAGACAAACTTCTTATTGAAGAAAAACTGAAGATAAAAACTTCAAGTCAATACTTCTTAGTACCTTTTTTTTATTTCACTTCTGTCGTTATTCTTTTTATTATTTTTTTTTGTCTGTTGATCCTGCACTATGAAACCGGAAATCGAGCAAGATCTTGCTCATACCCTTTTAATTGAGCTTTTAGCTTATCAATTTGCCTCGCCTGTTAGATGGTAAGTGTCGAATCCCAAAAAGAGTTGTCTGTTTTTTATTTTATCTCATTAACATATATTTCATAGGATTGAGTGTCAAGATGCCTTTCTGAAGGACTTTAACACTCAGCGCATTGTCGAAATCGGTCCGTCTCCGACTCTCTCCAACATGGTTAACAAAACACTAAAAGACAAATATGAATCCTACGATGCTGCATTGTCATTGCAACGAGAGGTCTTATGCTATGCTAAAGACTTCAAGGAGATCTACTACTTACCTGATACCCCCACACCTGCTACGGAAGCCAAGGTTATTGCTACTGCTCCTTCTGTTGTTGAACAGATTTCTGTTCAAGCTTCTGCTCCCCTTCCTGCAGCCCCTGTCATTTCTTCTGCTGTTGCTATTGAAGATATTCCTATCAAGCCAATTCAGATTATTCATGCTCTTGTTGCTCAAAAGCTCAAAAAGCCCCTCGAGCAGATTCCTCTTTCTAAAACAATTAAGGATCTTGTTGGAGGAAAAAGTACTGTTCAGAACGAGATTGTCGGTGATCTGACCAAAGAGTTTGCCGGCGCTCCTCTTCCTGATAAGCCTGAAGAGCTTCCTCTGGAAGAACTGGCCGAGACCATTCCAGGCTCCCCTAATGGTGGCAGTCTTGGAAAGCACACAACTTCTCTTGTCTCTAGACTTGTTTCAGCCAAGTTTCCCGGTGGCCTTGGTATTACTAAGGTCAAAAAGTATTTGAGTGACAAATGGGGTCTGGGTAGTGGTAGACAAGACGCAGTTTTAGTGTTGGCTTTAACACTTGAACCTAAAGCTAGATTGGGCAGTGAAGGCGAAGGGTTTTCATTTTTGGACAGTGTGGTTGGTAAGTACGCTACAGCGGCTGGTATCACGCTTTCCTCTGTCGCTACTTCTGGTGCTTCTGGTGCTGGCCCTACAAGTGGGGCTATCATTAGTTCGGCCGCGCTAGATGAGCTTACTAAGGACCAAAAATATTTGTACAGACAACAACTTGAGCTTCTTGCAAATTATCTTAAATTAGATCTCCGTCAGGCTGATAAATCGCTTATTGCTCAACGCAAGGCCACAGCTGTGCTCCAAGCTGAGCTTGATCTTTGGAACACTGAACACGGTGAAGTATATGCCGCTGGTATTCAGCCTGTTTTTTCTCAACTCAAAGCACGTACTTACGATTCCTACTGGAATTGGGCCCGCCAGGATGCCATTAAAATGTTTTGGGATATTATATTTGGTAAACTGTCGTCAGGTTCAGATCGTGAAACTATTTCAAGATGTATTTCTTTAATGAACAGAGCCAATCCAACGTTCATTGATTTTATTCAATATCGTGTCGACCATGTCCCCACTGAGCGCGGCCCTACTTACAAGCTGGCTCACGAGTTGTCACTTCAACTTTTGGAGAACTGCAAAGAGGCTTTGAAAGAAGATCCTGTTTACAAGGACGTTGATTTCCCCACTGGTCCGCAAACTGTTGTTGATGAGAAAGGCAATCTTAGTTACTCTGAAGTGGTCAGACCGTCTGTACGTAAACTTGAGCAGTACGTTTTGGAAATGGCCAATGGCGGTCCTTTAACAAAAAATCCAGTTATTAAAAAGCAAGAAGACGAGGTTAGTCTCATTGAACGAGAGCTTGGTGACATTTACTCTAAGCTCATCTCTCAAAACGCGACTGCTAAACCCGAGCTTGAATCCATGTACACTAACGTCTTAAACCTCATTAAATCCAAGAAGGAGCAGTTTTTACCCAACGAAAATTTAGAGGGAAATGTGTCTATTCCTAAGGATACCATCCCTTTTCTTCATTTGCGTACCAAACAAAATGAAGAGTGGGTTTACGATCGCAAGCTTTCTGGAATTTATCTTGATGCCCTTGATCAAGCTGCGCGTTCTGGTGTTACCTTTGCACGTAAAAATGTGCTTATCACTGGTGCTGGTGTCGGCTCGATTGGTGCTGACATTCTTCAGGGCTTGCTTTCTGGTGGTGCTAAGGTTGTCGTTACCACGTCTCGCTACTCCCGCCAGGTTACTGAGTTCTACCAATCTATTTATGCTCGTCATGGTTCAGCTGGCTCTACCCTCATTGTTGTTCCCTTTAACCAAGCTTCCAAAACTGACGTTCTGGGTCTTACTGATTATATTTATAATAATCTTAAATGGGATCTTGACTTTATTATTCCTTTTGCTGCCATACCTGAAAATGGCATTGAAATTGACAGTATTGATTCCAAATCAGAACTGGCTCACCGTCTTATGCTTACCAATTTACTTCGTCTGATTGGATCTGTTAAATCTCATAAGGAACGTATTGGTGCGTTAACTAGACCTGCACAAGTTATTCTGCCTTTATCTCCCAACCACGGTACTTTTGGTTCCGATGGCCTTTACTCTGAGTCCAAGATCGCACTAGAAACGCTTTTTAATCGCTGGCATTCTGAGTCTTGGGCTCCATATCTTACTATTTGCGGTGCTGTAATTGGCTGGACTCGCGGTACGGGTTTGATGTCTCAGAACAATGCTATTGCTGAGGGTGTTGAAAAGCTTGGCATCCGCACCTTCTCACAGCGCGAGATGGCTTTCAACATTCTTGGTCTGCTTAACCCATCTATTGTTAAGCTTTCTCAGCAGTCACCGGTGTTTGCTGATCTTAACGGTGGTTTCCAGTTTATTCCTGATCTAAAGGAAGTTACTACCCGCCTCAGAAGAGAGCTTGCGGAAAAGACAGATATTAGACGTGCTGTTTCTATTGAGACCGCTCTGGATCACAAAGTCGTAAATGGTCCCACGGCTGATGCACCTTTTGCAAAGCGCACAATTGAACCTCGGGCTAACGAGACGTTTGAGTTTCCTAAACTTAGGGCTTACAAGGATCTACGTGCTAAAGTATCTGGCGAATTAGAAGGGATGATTGATCTTGAGCGCGTTGCAGTTATTACGGGTTTTGCAGAGGTTGGACCTTGGGGCAATGCACGTACTAGATGGCAAATGGAAGCTTATGGCACCTTTTCTATTGAAGGCGCTATTGAGATGGCCTGGATTATGGGCCTTATTAAGCATTTTAATGGCACGATTCCATCTACGGGAAAGCCCTACTCTGGTTGGATTGATACAAAAACTAAGGAGCCCGTTGATGATAAGGATGTCAAGTCTAAGTATGAGGCTTATATTCTCGAACACTCTGGTATCCGCCTTATTGAGCCTGAGCTTTTCAACGGTTATGATCCTAAGCGTAAGCAGTTCTTACAGGAGATTATTATTGAGCACAACCTGGAGCCCTTTGAAGCCACGAAAGAGGTTGCTGACCAGTTTAAGCTTGAACAAGGCAACAAAGTTGAGTGCTTTCCTATCACTGACTCAGACCAGTTTAGTGTGCGCTTTCTCAAGGGCGCCCGCATCTTGGTGCCCAAAGCTCTTAAGTTTAACAGACTTGTTGCGGGCCAGGTTCCTACTGGTTGGGATGCCAGACGCTACGGCGTAACTGAGGATATCATTTCTCAAGTTGACCCCATCACTATATATGCTCTGGTTGCTACGGTTGAGTCTCTCTTATCTTCTGGTATTACTGATCCTTTTGAATTTTACAAGTACGTTCATTTATCTGAGGTAGGAAATTGTACCGGTTCCGGCATGGGTGGTTTTAGTGCTCTTCGTGGCATGTTCAAAAACCGATATATGGATGAGCCTGTTCAAAATGATGTTCTTCAAGAGACTTTTATCAATACCATGTCTGCTTGGGTCAATATGCTTTTAATTTCTTCTTCTGGTCCAATTAAGACTCCTGTGGGTGCATGTGCAACTTCAATTGAGTCTGCCGATGTTGGCGTTGAAACTATTATGAGTGGTAAAGCCAAAATTGTGTTTATTGGTGGCTATGATGACTTCCAAGAAGAGAGCTCTCTTGAGTTTGCCAATATGAAAGCTACTTCTGATTCTGTCAATGAAGCCGCTCATGGTCGCACGCCTGGCGAAATGTCCCGGCCTACTGCTACCACGAGATCTGGTTTTATGGAGTCTCAGGGTGCTGGTATTCAAGTTTTGATGAATGCTAAGCTTGCCATTGAGATGGGTGTTCCAATCTATGGTATTGTGGCACTTACTGCCACTGCCAGTGATAAGATTGGTCGCTCCGTCCCTGCACCTGGTAGAGGTATTCTTACGAATGCCCGAGAGTCTCACAACAGCCCCTTTCCCTACCGTCTGCTTGATATCAAGTATCGCCGCAAACAACTTGATCTTCGTAAGCAACAAATTCAAGTCTGGACCGAAGCGGAGTTTGCTTATCTTCATGATGAAATTGAAGCATTTAAGGGCACTGAAGTTAATGTTCAAGCTTTTTACAAAGATCGTAGCGAACAGATTCAATATGAGGCCCGCCGCCAGGATAGAGAAGCTCGTAATCATTGGGGTAACGAGTTTTGGAAACAAGATCCTAGAATTGCTCCCATTCGTGGTGCATTAGCTACCTTCAATCTTACCATAGATGATCTTGATGTTGCTTCTTTTCATGGTACTTCAACTGTTGCTAATGACAAAAATGAGTCTTCAACTGTCAATGATATGCTAAATCATTTGGGTAGAACTAAAGGCAATCCCGTGTTTGGTATTTTCCAAAAGTACCTTACCGGACATCCTAAGGGCGCTGCTGGTGCTTGGATGGTTAACGGTGTGCTTCAGGTTCTCAACTCTGGTTTAATCCCTGGTAATCGTAACGCTGACAACGTTGATGAATACCTCGAAAAGTTTGATAAAATCCTCTATCCGTCTATTAGCATTCAAACTGATGGCATCAAAGCTGCTTCAATTACTTCATTTGGTTTTGGTCAAAAAGGAGCTCAGATGATCTGCATTCATCCTGACTACGTATTGGGCACGCTTACCCAATCTGAATACGAAGAGTACTGTGAACGGGTTGAAGCGCGCTACAAGAAAGCGTACCGTTACATGCACGAGTCTATTGCAAGCCAGTCAATGTTCACAGCCAAGGATGTGGCACCGTACACAGACGCACAGGAAACAGAAGTGTATCTAAACCCTCTTGCACGCGTTGATACAGAAAGTTTACATTTTAATAAGCGTGGGCCAATTCGTGAACAGCCTCAGTTGTTGACCGAGTCTGCCAACACTGAAGCGGTTCTCCAAGAAATCACTACTTCAGCACTTACTGGTAATCTTGCTCAAGCGGGCACCTATGTTGGTGTAGACGTTGAGTTGCTTGATGCCGTCAACATTGGCAACGAAACGTTCCTGAACCGAAACTTCACTCCAGAAGAAATTCAATATTGCTTCAGGAGTGCAAACCCACAGGCTTCGTTTACAGGTACTTGGTGCGCAAAGGAGGCTGTTTTCAAAGCCCTTCGAACTGAGAGCAAAGGTGCGTCTGCGCCGCTCTGTGATATTGAAATCTTACGCAATGTAAAAAATGCTCCTGAGGTTGTTCTTCATGGCGAGGCCAAGATAGCTGCCGATACTGAGGGATTGGGTGAAATCACTGTAAGCATTAGTCATAGCGACTACCAGGCGGTTGCCGTCGCTGTTGCTAGTGCTAAATAGATGAATCATGTAAACAACAAGTAATATAACAAACAAAATTTAAATATACAGTATATACGCTATACTTTATGGATATATGGTCAAGGTTAACCAATAGAAAGAGATTGTGGATTAATATAAGCTCAAACACAAATCTAAAATAGTCTTTTAGATGATGAATTTTTTGGACTCTAACTCTCATGAGTTTTTTTTTTTTTAAACAAAAAAAAAAAAATAAAGAAAAACAGATTGATTACCAATTTAAAATCACTAGATATTTTTAAACTTCAGTCTTTTGAAGTATATGAGTAAAAAATTATCAATAAAAATATAGTAGTATATAAATATTGAAATATGTTTCTTTTTCATGTGCGGGCTCAAAAGTTATTATAATCAGTTTATTGTCAATATGGCTAATTGTCAGTTATATAGAGAAGCCAGAAAGTAAATACAACTAGAGCTATCCAAATTAGCAGTAGCTCTTCTTTAAAAATTTTCTTTTTCAATTGCTTCAATGGTCCTAAATCTCTAACAAATTGAATCCGTGTGGCAACGGAATCCCAACAGGTTTACCACCGTAATGTGCTAGTTTTAAAAGAAATGCAAAGCGGTAAACTCTTGCCAGATTATACTGTTAAGTTGATCATCAAAGTGACTGATAATCGAAATCAGACAACAGTCATAATTTTGGTTACAATGAAAATAAAATTTTCTGGAAAAAAAAATTCATGCATCTTTGTTTATAAGTACAAACCGTAGATAATAAAAATTTTAGAGATAACTCCGCTTGATATTTGAATTAAACCACAAAGTGGGCTTTTTTTTTTTTTAATCAAGTCGGCCGTTAACGGCCCATATAGAAAACATTCCATTTGGTAACTATAATGTTTTCAATCTGATTAATTTTTGATTGAGCACAAAATTTATTGATTTTTTTTGTAGTTCTTGAAAAGAATAGTCAGAAACCAAAGCAAGTAGCAGTAGAAAAGTAATCAGATCAAATCTTTTTTTTTTTTTAATTGACGTATCAAAAGTTATAAAAAGAATTCTATTTTCTGATAGGCGGCTTTAGCTTTGCTAAGTAAAGATGGTTAAAATTATTGTTTCAAGAATCTTTCCTTTATTTCTAGTTGTTATCATCATACATTTAGAAATGACAAAACTTGTCTTTGCTATTCACAAATAAAATAAACCAATGAGTTTAAAAAAAATCAAATAAAACTTTTTTAATTTTTTATGTGAATATCCTTTTTTTTAAGTCTAACGGTGTTTTTTTTAATAAATAAATAAATATATATATATTGTAGTAATTAGTGCATTCTTCAGGTTATAAAATTCTTAACGAGACACAAAGAAACTAAAAAAAAATGAAAATTTTTTATCAATCTTAGAATCTAACAAAACTTTCTTATTTGGGAACTTGTCCAATCACAACTGAGCTTCAGTTAGATTTCAATATAATTGGCTAATCCAAAAAGAAGAATGAGGTTAAAAACCGTCATAGGTTTTAGTTATGTGATAAATAAGAGTAAAAATAAAAAATAAAAAAATGTTTTGAATATGGATTTGAAAAAATAAAAAAATATTCATATGAGCCCACACTGTGTAACGGTCATGATTTGCAACGGTTTAGTGTAGAACTGTCTCTCTACACGTAACATTGCACTGTCAATAATCTCTATATTAAAACCCAAACTGATGTTAGAGAATCTATTTTAAATGTGATTTTTGAGTCTGACCTGTTTATCGTATCTTGAAGCAGGGTCTCTCCGTCTCATCTTTTGAAGGCTTAGATCTGACAGTATTGCGCTCCCCTTAAAAACGTCATGGTTTTTTATAAATTATTCCACCAGTTACCCTGCCTTTTTGCACCGAAAAGTACTTTTTCATTATGCAAAAACTGCGCTTTTTTGCCACATGTTTCAAATTAGGAAATAAATAAAACCCTATTATAATCTAAAAAAAGAAAATAAACAAAAAAAAAAAAAAACATCTCAGACAGTCGCAAAATGTTTATAAAAACAACCGCTTCCGTTTTGTTTTTACATATTTCTACTTTTATTTATTTATTTCAATTCTAAATTTTTTCTGTTGTCTGTATAATATCTTTATAATGTCCTCTCCCCTGTCACCGGCCTCTTCCCCTTCTATGTCTTCAGAATCTTTAGCTCCCTCGCCAGCGCCTGTGGCTTCTCCTATTACAATTACAACAACTGTCGGCTCCGGCCCGAACAAACGCAAGGAGGTCATGACGCTCCCTCTCCCCCCTGGTGCGCTTCCACCACGCAAGCGTGCGAAAACTAAGGACGAAAAAGAACAACGCAGAATTGAGCGTATTATGCGTAACCGCCAAGCTGCACATGCGTCCCGCGAAAAGAAGCGTAGACATGTGGAGGAACTTGAGAAGAAGTGTGTTGAGCTTACAGAGGAGAATGAGAAATACAACACAATGGTGAAATCATTGGAAGCAAATTACAAAAAAGTACAAGACGAGTCGAGTACTCTGCGTAACCAGATTCAAGACCTTTTAAAGGGGGTGGATGCTGCGGTTGCATCTGGAGATTTGTCTTTGTTGAGCAATCTTCGTGAAAGCATTAGCAGTTCAAGCATTCAAAGAAAAAACAGTTACGAATACAACGAAGAAGTTGATGGCACTTCTCCTGTGCCCAGTCTTGTGGTTGATAGCACTTCTGAGTCAGAAAATGCTGAGACCACTGCTGGTGCCAGTCAGGCATCTTCGACTGCAAACTCTCCTTTAGCTTTCCCGTTAAATATTATGAGCAAGGCCAAGGAAGAACAATACAATGTTGTTATCAATAATTCTGGTGAGTTCTCGTCGTTTCCCGGTACTGAGGGCAACATTAAAGACAATGAGTACGTGACGCATCATCCAGCAGCGGTGATGTCAAAGAACGATCAGCAGCGTCGTCGTCAATCCTTGTCTCTAATAGTGGAGCCCTCCTCCTAGGCAAACAACAAGAACAAGACCAGTTAGGTTTGTTTAGCAACTTGGTTGATCCTATCGATTTTGACTACTCGTTTCTAGACGATAAGATGATTCTCAACGAGGAGTCTGACTTTTTTGGTCCTCTAACTGGGTTTTAAGTACGTTTGTACTGCATTCATTCCAGTCTTATCGTTCTGACGTTTGATCAACAGGGTGTTTTGTATACCATGTGTGTTTTAGGTACCAACACAGTATTCTTTTTGTCACTAATAATAATTATTAGTCACAACCCTCCGTTGCTGTTTAATATTAAAACTGAACCAACTAGTTTAAGCACCTGCTATTTTTTTTACACAGTTTTGTGCAAAGGTTTTACCTCGGTTTTAGAAAGAGTGGATTTTGGTTATGAGGGCATTTTTAATTTTAATGATAGATTGGTCACATCGTGAACTTTAAAACGGTGTCATTACAAAGTACTCCATGTTCTTTTTTTTTCAGCAAGGCCGACATATGGCGCGCCCTATTTTGTGGCAGCGACTGGTCAGTGCCAGCTGGGGGAAACATGAGATTCTTATTTAATGGTCCTATGAATGTTCGCAAATGTCTTTCAATTTTTCATCCTTCTTTACTTGCCTTTGATTAAATCTGGCTCTGCTCTGGATCCGGTCCAGTGTTTGCCTTGACCAAAGTATTGTGAGTTGATAGTATATAGGTTTATTTGATTTGTAGCGCGTGTGTGCCTAAACTCACTGCAGCTACTTTCTGACGTTGTTGGTTGCTGCCAGTAGGCAACTGATATTTAAACTTTGTGGCTTCATGCTTCTTTTTTTTTTCTTACTATTTCTTAGAGACTCTTGGGGTTTTATGGGTCTTTCATTTAACGAAACGTACTGGTTTGCGCAATAATGGTTTTAATTCAAATGTGTTTTTTTTTAATATGGAGTTTGATGGAAGTGTGAATATGATTATTTAAAATACAATTGAAATGATAATATAGTGACTTTTCTTTTTTTTTTTTTTTTCCACATTGTTCTTTACATTTAGATGTCTCATTTGCCTTGAATTTTATGATAGCAAAGTACTGCGACAATACCTGTTTGTAGGATTAGTGAAAAAAAAAAAAAAATTGATTAGAGACAAATGTTTTTTGAATTTCACGTCTTCTTTGTATATCTTTGTTATTATTATTTTAATTATGTAAATGTGATGTCAGGACAATAAACAGATTTTCTATCAATCTAAATCGATTAGATGGGGCTTTGAATGGTATTAAGGAATTCAGCTTATAATCACCATAAAACAAATATTAATTTTTTTTGTCCGGACTTTAACATGTTTCGGATTAATAGTAGTAGCATTATACGGTACGTATTACCATAAAAAAAAAAAAAAAAACTGACTCAGCGTTAGAAAGGTATTTCAACTCAGACCTTTTTGTGACAATTAATATAGCAACATCATAAATTATATATATTATTTACATAATTAAAAGAATAACAAAAATATTCAAAGACATTATAGTTAAAAAATTTTTTTTCTCTTGATAACTTTTTTACATTATGAAGGTTTCCTGACATAAAAAGACTTTGTTAAACACTGGTTAATAGGCAAAGAAATAATCCATAAAAAAAAGCCTATTTTTTTTTTTAAGGTATACTTGTACTATCTAATTATATGTCAAATTGACCAGGTTAAGTTTTAGTACCAACATTACCTAAAGCCAATGTGATTTCTCTATATTATCAATAATCCATACCAACAAGTTTTCAAGTGTCAAAAATTTTGTAGTATAAAACTAAAAATGTTATTCCTTAAATGTTTTTTTTCTTAAGTCGAGATACAAAGAGATTTTCATAACACTTTTGAAATTATTTTTCAATTTAAATACCATTTTTTTTTTTTTTTTCATAGGTGAAGATATTGTTCAATAAGTATTTATTGTCCGAGTTTGTGAAACAAAAATTCAGATAAATAAAAATAATTTATAAAGTTAAATAATTATAATGTCCTTTTATTTTTTTTATTTTTTTTTTGTATGTATACATATCATTATATTGTTTCCTTCTCTGTTACCAATCTTTTCCTATCTACACAGCGCTTGGAGGAGAGACCCTTTTATCACAAAAAAAAAAAAGTATAATATACAGCATCGTCGAAAAAAAAATTATTGTCTAGAAATTTCTGTCTTGTGGAAACCAAATTCCTATTTTTTTTTTCTTTTTCAAAAAAAAATAATTTTGGCAAGTCTTAGAGCTCAGGATTTGAACCATTAAGTGTTTAATTCATGGAAAAAAAAAAAAAAAAAATAGAAAATAAATGACGCTACATAATTACAAAAAGATGAAAAAAAAAAATTATTTTTTTGAAAAAACAGATGAATGTGCAGCAAGCAATAATAATATTGCCCCCCAATCACTTGAATGTCATATAACTAATATCCTTAATTGGCATAGTCTCTAGCCAGGGCATTGACGACAGAGATAATGGCCAGAATCGAGGCCTGCGAAACATCCTCGTGGATGCCAACACCCCATTGCTTCTTGCGTTCATTGGTGCCAGGCACAGTGAAAGAGATTTCAATGTAAGTAGCGGCCTTGGTCTTGCTGCCGGCACCAATAGAGTGCTCATGGTAGTTTTCAACGTTAAGATCGTAGCTACCAATCTGGGGCGTCACCTTACTAAGAGCGTCAATGAAAGAAGAAATGGGACCGTTACCGCGGCCTTGAGACTGAACAGGCGTGCCATCCACAACCACAGTTCCCTTAAACTCCTTCTCACCCTTTTCAGCAGTGTTTGTGATGGTAAAATCGTCAGTGTCACTCAGAGCAAACTTGTGCTTACTCTCTTCCTCAAGGAAGTAGTGAGTTTCAAACAGATCAACCAGCTCGTTGCTCTTAAGCTCGCGACCCTTGACTTCGGCCGCGTCTTGAACAACCTTAGAAAAGGCAACCTGCAGACCACGCGGCAGATCAAGTTCGAGAGAGCGCAGAATAATCCAGGCGGCACCACCTTTACCAGATTGAGAGTTGACACGAATGACGGCTTCGTACGTACGACCAATATCCTTAGGGTCAAGAGGCAGATACGGGATTTGCCATCTCTTGTCCTCGTTATCTTCGACGGTTTGAACGGATTTATCGCGGCGAGCAAAGCCCTTTTTAATGGCGTCCTGATGCGAACCGGAGAACGCACACACGACCAGGGAACCACCATAAGGAGCACGCGGGTGCACAGGAATTTTGTTGCAGCGTTCGACAATGTCAATAACAGAAGTAATATCCGAAAAGTCAATGTTAGGGTGGATGCCCTGGGTATACAGATTTAAAGCCAGAGTCACGAGGTCAACGTTACCTGTGCGCTCACCATTACCAAACAGGCAACCCTCAACACGTTGGCCACCAGCCAGCTGACCCAGCTCAGCAGCCGCGACACCGCAGCCACGGTCATTGTGCGGGTGAAGAGAAATGCAAACCTTGCTTCGCTCGGAAATATGGGTAGAAAAGTACTCTATCTGATCAGCATAGACATTAGGCATGGCCATCTCGACAGTAGAGGGCAGGTTGAAAATAATAGGGTTTTCCTCGGAAGGTTCCCAAGCGGCCTTAACCGCCTCGCAAATGCGAAGGGCGTAGTCAAGAGAGGTGTCAGAAAATGTCTCAGGTGAAAACTCGTAGGCCCAGTAAGTAGGCTTGCCGTTGGGGGCGACGGAAGGATTTGGACTGTCCTTGGTGATGGATCTGATAAATTTTGTGCTTTTCACAGCAAGAGCAATGGCTTCGTCCTCAGACATACCAAAGACAACATCTCTAAAAAGTTCAGAAGTGGCAAGATACATATGAATTGTAGCTCTGTGAGAACCTTGCACAGACTCGACAGTTCGTTTAATGAGCTCCTCTCTCGCAGGAGTAAGAACCTGAATAGACACATCTTCAGGCGCAGTTTCGACGGCAAATCTGGTAAAGTCAAAATCAATCTGAGAAGCAGAGGGGAAGGAAACCTCAATTTCCTTGTAACCAATTTCGACAAGCTTTGCAAAGTACTCCTTTTTCTCCTCTACAGACATGGGATCAGGCAGAGACTGGTTGCCATCTCTCAGATCTGTAGACAGCCATCTTGGAGGTTTTTGGATGGTTTTAGAGGGCCACTGGCGATTCGGGAGGTCGACAGAGGGAAATTTCAAATACTTGTTGCGGGGAGTCTGTAACATTTTGGATGAGGTGTAGTGGTTTTGTTTTGTACTACTAAATTATGGTAAGGTGATTATATACCGGGGGAGAGAATGAAAAAAAAAAAAAAATGAATTAACTCAAGAAAATAAATGAAAAAAGGAATGAGAGAACCTTATAAAGAAATAAAAAAAAAAAATAATAAAAAAAATCAAAAAAATTTTTCAAAGTTTAAAGCACAAGAAATAATTATTTATTCAAAATAAAATATTGGTAATAATTGGGTCGCTCAGTAGATGAAAAAAAAAAAGTTCCAGAATATCGCCAAGTGCCCCGAAGCATAAGCAAGTCCAGGTCCGCCAGTGTTTTATTATTGAAGGGCCTTTTTTTTTTTTTTTTCAATACTTTGAGTCACGAAGAAAAAGAGCCCTCGAAAGGCTTGTCCGAGGAGCACTTGTCACGTATGTACTGTGTGCTTATGTAATGCTACCAAACATATTTAGTCACAGCGGAGCGATATCGGAAGCTTTCTATTTGTATATCACGTGATCCGGATATTCAAGGAGAGACTGTTGTAGCCAATCAGCCCCCAGAAAAACATAAGCACCACCAACGTTAACAGAGCACCTACGGCTATCATACAAATCATGGACAGGAAAGAAAGATCTGAACAAGGGCAGTTTTATTTTTTTTAAAAATAAAAAAGTATGTAACATATTCACATTTCTTTCCCTCTTTTTTTTTTCCTCTCTTTTCACTGCTAGTCTGTGATATAGGCTTTTGAAAGACTCATCGCGTTAATCAAGTTGATGATCAGTTTTGTTAAGCTCCCAATGAGTCTTTTTTTTTTTTTTTTGCATACGTTTGAGCTTAAAAATGAATTGTTTAAACATGTCTCTTTTTATTTTACACTTTGAACATTTCTAGAATTATGATGTTAAAATGAATTGCTTTGTACTCTTACAAATCAATCAAATAAAAAAATAAAAAAAATACTAAGTTTTTTGTTCAAAATTATGGGGTATTGACGTAACGTCTATTTTAAGGCCTGGGGTAGTATTGCCAGTATCAATTCTTCATACAAGCTACGTGATAATCTGCTAAAATATATCAATATGAAAAAAAAGGCCTATGCCAGTGGTAGTACCAAGCTTTAAACACAAAAACCCCAATATGAGTTCTATATCAAGCATAGCTTGAAAAGGTTGCACTTTATTGACAATTGTTTGTAATCTTGCATCAGCTCCCATAATTGATAAGTCCAGATTATTCGGTAAGCCTCAACTTTTGAATCTTTTTTTTATTTTTTTTGAGATTGGCAATTGAGTCCATGGCTATTAATATTCTGATCTGATACTTCAAATACTTGGTTTTCAAAGCCTTTTAAATTATTGTCAATTGTATAAACTGTTTTTGGTTTATATGTGTTTATTTAAGCGTCATAGCCGATGATCTGAAAAAACCCCCAGTTGACAACTAGAACCTGCGAGTTTATGCCGGTCATAGTTTTTTTTTTCTTTTTTTTCATAAAGTATAATAAACCAAAAGGCTGTTTAAGCATTACTCATTTTTTATCATCTTATCAATTTCTCGGTTATAGAAGTACATGATGTTGGTTTCTTCTCCCCATTTTTTTTATTTTATTTTTCATTAGAATAACGGTTGCATCTACGTAGTAATAAAGTTAAACAAAAATAATTTTTGTTTTTTTTAATAGCTCTTTAATCCTTTTACTATTTATGAATACTGGGAACATAGTTTTATTCATTTTCTTTTGACATATTGGCCGTTACCGCTCTGATTATTTTTTTTTTCAGATAGAAAGTGCACCGATAGCCGACTATTCACAAAGGCCGGCATAATTTTATTTAATGTTTATTTAACCTCCACAAAAAATAAATCAACTATATTACGTTTAGTTACATAGATACTGTTTACTAATTTTTGATTGACTTGTTCTTGAAAATCAACCATATAAATAAGTAAGTTATAACCAAATAAAGACAATTCCAATGATCTGAAATGAGCTAGAAAGAAAAAAAAAACAATAATAGGAAAAGGAGAAAACAGACATAAAATAAATAAAACTAAAATAATAGAGAGATAAATGGCAATCGATGAGACATGTAGTTTAATTTCAACCTTGTCCAAGTTCCAATAACCGAACTTTTTTTTTTTTTCTATATGCGCTTGTAGTCTAATCTATTATACATACTATAAAATCAAGCTATACGCAGAATGGGGGGGAAAAATATCCGCTTATTACCTTTACAAAAATAAAAGAATAGTAAAAGTCAGTTGATTCTTTTAACATGGAAAACTCATACAACAATCATAAAAAATAAAAAAGAAGAAGCAATGACGGCGCTTGTCAGTACTATTTGCATTAAAAAAAAAATCAAATTTACATGATTTAATTCCGATCGTTAAAGTCGGCATCTAACTCCACCAGGCCAATCGATACATGAAAAAAAAGTGTGTAATATGAACTCTCATCAAGCATACGTCAGTTGAATAATCTATTAGCAATAAAATCAGCATTTGGCAAAAATTTAAAGTTGAATTACCGATGCTCAAAGATTCTGTTTGTTTTTCTCAGCAGACCGTGTTAAAATCTAACTCTAGAAAAATTATAGCCAGCTCGGTTCATACAAAGACTTTTTTTTCTCATGGATTTATGAAAAAAAAAAAAAAATGATTTTAAATTTTTACTTACAAATTATTCTTGTTATAATTTCATTTTTTTTTTTTTTTGTCAATATAGTATTGCTAATTCTTTAAGAAGCTCTGCAAGAGACCGTGTGGTTTTGTTAACAAACAATTTGTCACTTCATGTGGCAAGTTTTATATTATATGTATTATGTTATAGGTCATATACCAAAGACAGATTTAATAAAAAAAAAAAAACCATGAACAGTTATAATAAAATAATAGATATAAAATCGGTCATTAAAAAAAATGTATATCAGATAAAAAATCTGTTTATTGTTTTTACATCACATAGTTACATGATTAAAATAATAACAAAAAACATACAAAGACATTGAATTCAGAAAAAACATTTATCTCTATGAGACTTTAAAATTAGCGTTCTCAGCGCGCTCTAGGTGTTTCAGGCATTCGATGGCGCCAAATTCTCCATGATATAATACATGTGCTAAGGGAAACCTGGGATACATAACACCTGCTGGAATCATCACAGATATTGAGACACATTAAAACCTTTAACAAGTTCATTTATTAGTATACTTTTTCTTTTTTTTTTAAAAAAAAAAAACCAAAAAATTGTTTACTGATGTAATTTATTAAATTGCTTGTAAGTTAGTCAAATAGTATTTTCTTGCTAGTAAATAAAAAAAAAAGTTCTCTCTCAAAGGCTTGTCAACTCTCATACAAATACGTTTAAAATAAAACAGAGAGGTCAGTTATAAGTCTTGAGTTTCATTTGCTTCGGCAAAAAAAAAAAAAAAAAAAAAAACTTTAACATCAAATTACCATAAAGCTTTAATATGAAAAGATGAGAATAAAGCTTCCTTTTTTTCATTTTCTAAAAACTCTCATTACATTTGATTGTTTTAAAGGACAACAAACAATCTTTTTTTTTTTTTTTATCCATTTGATTGTTTGAAAATTATTTTGAGCCAGAAAAAAAAATGAAAGTGTACGGCTGTGTCCCTCATAGACACTTAAAAAAATAATGATAATGAAAGATTTTTGTTAAAAAGATTTGTTTTTCTTAATAATCCTCTAATATATTTTCAAAATTTTGGTTTTTAATGTATAATTTATGATTCTACGTATATATATATATTGTTTTTTTTTATTTTTTATTAGTTACTCTTTTCATTTTAATCAAACCCTCATACTGTATATATTTTTATACTTGATATTATACGTATAATTATTCTATTGTCTTTATACCTTATTACAAGTCATAAAAAATTATATCTAAAAAAAACAATAAATAAATACAACTAGAAATGAACTATATATATATATAATGGCGCTGTATAAAAATTTATTTCAATTGCTTTAATGGTGTGAAAAACTTTTCACGAATTGAATCCCATATGACAAGTAGGGGAAACTAACCGATTTATCGCTTCAGGGTACTAGATTCAAGGAGAAGAAGACAGAGCGGTAAATAAAACCAAGCTGTCCAACATTTTTTTTTTTTTTTTTTAATTTCAATAAACTTTATTCAACATTATTTATATCATTTCATAATAGAACTATGTTAAAAAAAATTTTTTTTATAAAACATTGAACCGGTTTGTTAAGGTTTTACTGAGTATCAATCTCTACTGTCATTCCAGTAGGTGTTATTTATCCCCAGGTTTACCCTAGCACATGTGTTATTTTATTGAGAGTTCGGCGCCGTCGAATGCCTGAAACACCGAAAGCACGCTGAGAACGCTAATTGTAAAGTCTCATAGAGACAAATGTATTTTTGAATCCAATATCTTCTTTGTATATCTTTGTTATTATTATTTCAAGTATGTGAAAATGTGATGTAAAGACAATAAATAGATTTTCTATCTATCTTTTTTTTCTTGATATAATTAAGCCCCTTAACGGGATCAATCTTTACAATCATTCATTAAAGATAATATTGTATGAGCGTTTGTTTTCTTGTTCGTAGTCTTCATTAATAGCTTATTTAGATAGATAGAAAATCTGTTTATTGTCCTTACATGACATGGTCACAACATTATTAAAATAATAACAAAAAATATACAAAAAAAAGAAACTGAATTTTTTTTTAAAAAAAAACAAACATATTTTGTCTCAATGAGACTTTGATACCAGCATTATCAGTGCTCTTTTGATAATTTTAGTCTTTAATGGCGCTCCGAATTCTCCATGAACTTAATACATGTGCTAAAGAGGAAACCTGGGGATACCATAGCACCTGGGTAGATTAATACCACAGATTTGACACACAGAGTAACAAGCTGTTTTAATCGAGCAAAACCATCAACAACAAAAAAAATGAATGCAGTAATAAGTTTAAGAAACCTGACTACCGTCCCCCCAAGATCCCTTCTTGATGTCAAGTATAGATCAAGTTCTGGGGGTAAAAACAAAAAAACTTTTGTCAAACTGTTTTTTTTTTCAGCAGTCTACATTTGCATTTGTGATTTCTGTCAGTTACATATCGTGTATTTTTTTTTTTTTTTTTTAATTTAAATCGTTTCTGATTACAACTAATTACAATCAAAACACCAATTATCTTTATCATATGTACAGTATATTAGTTGAAATTTATTATTTTTGGACTAAAAGTTTTGATTGCTGGAAAAAAAAAAAAATTCTAGCTCTTGTTAGCAATACGTATCCATATATACGACGTATTTGAATACAAAGAAAAAAAAAATTCTTTGCGCTGATATGCCTGGCGCTCATGGCAACCCTCCCTTTTTTTAGTCTAACAAAAGAATCTTGTTAACTAAAAAAAAAAAAAAGGAGAACAGCCTAAAAATTCATCTAACAAAAAAAAAAAAAAAAAAAAAAAGAAGCAAAAGTGGTATCGAAGTTTAGGTGACAGATTGACTTGGTAAACGTGTAGAACATCCTCCTTGCAAGATGATATCTAGTGAAAGACATAAGTATACTTGAATGGTAAATTTTTCTTTGTAAGAGAGAGGAAGCCCTTTTTTTTTTCTGGTTACTTTAAATAAATTGATTGACAACCGGACTAACGTTGCTCCGTTTTTTTTTTTTTTTTAAAAAAAAAAAGTTTGACAACGGATAGTTTTTATGAAACCGGCTTCCGACCAATGTGAATGATTGCTAAATGGCTTTTTCTGTACAGAAAGCACGTGCCATATAGACACACTGGTATATGTAGTAAAAACAGCCTATTATTTTCTTATTATTCTGTTACTCAGAAAATAAATAGAATCAGCATCTCTATATCTGGTGTCTTGATGATAATATTGTGGTGTGTCAATTTTTTTTTTTTTTTCTTTCTGTTGTTATGAGACTTGATGTTTCAACCCATATTAAATATATCTTAGCAAAAAAAAGGGATTCATTTTACTAGGATTTAAATCAAAATTAGGGCTTTTTTTTTTTACAATTCAATAAAAGATTCTTTATTTTTAAAAAAAAAATGAACGAAACAAAATCAATATAACACAAAAAAAGAACCCGGTTATTAATCTACAAATCCATGTAGTCTAGAGCCTTGTTAATCGTGTTTTATTGTGAATTGAAATCTGAAAAAAAAAAATCTATTTAATTATTCTTGCAATAAAAAAAAACAACAAAAAAGCTGATTAATAGATTTTGAGATTCTATAAAATACTGCTAAAAAAAGGGTTCAAATCAAGCATTAATTGCTGATAATAACAGAAGCCTTTGAACATAATAAAAAAAAAAGGTTTTTGAATTGAGAATATCTAAAAGATCTTTACAAAACAAAGAATGGTTTGGCCCAACGCATAGTTGATTTGCTTACAAACCCATGCAACGAATGTTGTTTAAATTTGATTATTTGAAATCAATTGTCTTTTTTTTTTTATATGTTTTATAGTAATAATGTCTATATACGACATTTGTTTTTACACATTACAAACTAAACCCATAATTCAAACTGGAAAAAAAAAAGGCATGGGAGGTCATGGACGTATTTACTATCAATAATAAGTATAGCATATATAGATAGTAGCCAAAAAGACGTTGTATATATTTGCGGTGATTCAACGTAGTAAAACACAAACCTCTTCTTTTACTGATGGTCTGCTTTCTGAGATTTCTACGATTTTAAACAATCTGTATTAATTCGTTTGGTAAACACCAAAAAAATGAAAAAAACACACATGTCGTTGGTTAAAAGTCTGGCTTTTTATTTCAGGTCTTCGAGACCATATGTGTGCTCTTTTTGGGATTGACTTTCAGTGTGAACACTACGAATCCAACGAGGAATAAAATAAATCATTCATATTTCAACCGTCTTCATTGAGTTTTTTTTTGTTTTGATATTTCAATTACATAATTTCTATCGAGTTCCCGTGATCAAAAAAAAAAAAAAAATACTCGGAATTTACGTTTTCCATCAAAAAATAAAAAAGCAAAGTTTCTTAAATCCAGTGATGATTAAAACGGTTTTAAAAAGCCTTTGGACTTTCCTTCTGTGTCAGATTCATCTAACGTTTTAATTCTATGACTATAACGGCTTTCTTTTATTTTAGAATAAAAACAAAAAAACACAAAGACTCGGGCAAAGGAAAAAGCAAAGACATTAACATTTTTGTAGACTTTTGTCTGACTTAGGGTTTTTATTGCTGTTTTAAAAATAATATGTCAAGGCATAGTCAAACATCGTGGCACAGCAATAACAACCGAAATAGAATCAAGTCAACCGGTATCATCCGTAGCTTGACACAAAAGATTTTCTGTGTTTTTCATAGCGGTCAAACACATTGACCGACAAGAAGAAGAGAAAAAAACAAGGTGAGCTTAGCCGATACTGGTTTTTTTTAATGGATTAAAAAAATTATTTTCATTTTTAAAAAAAAACAACCAAATTTACGACTTCACAAGGCTGAAGTGTTTGAATGGGAAACCATATGAATACTGTTTTTTTTTCTTTCTATTTGTAACTGTGATTGATTTCTAATCTGGTTGGTAATCAATAAAATTAAAAAAAAAAAAAGTTTCTTATGTCGAGAACAAACACATACGAATAGATCAAGGCTAATGTTGACGCTTTTTTAAAAAAAAAATACATTAAAAGAATAAATCATTTTTTTTTTTTTGAATTTGATTTCAAATTCTTTCAAGTCCTTCATGATTGCTTTGTCAAAAAAAAAAAAAACGTATTTTTTTTAGTGTGACGTTTTCGGAAGGCTGAGATTTTAATATATTGTTGCTGTTCCGAGTGTGTGCGGCGGTAGCAAACTTTACTGAGTCAGTTTAAAAGGGATTAGAAATTCGGATTTAAAAAATAGTCATGAAAATAGGCATCAAAATAGTCACAATCAAAAACAAAAGGTACCGTACCAACAAAAACCACACAGTCATCGGCAAGCATTTTTTTTATTGACTCTCATAGTTAGTCATTGTGTAAAAATAATAATTTCTTTTTTTTTTGTTTTGTTTTTAAATAAACAATTCTTAACCTTTTCCCCTTGGGATTATATATAACCTTCTCAATATCTCCTTTTTACGATTCCTTTTTCTTTTATTTATTTATTTTCATTGCTTTAATAATATAAAAATATATATATCGGCATTATATAAACAACTTTCAATACCATTTGCTCTCTTACATCTTTAAGCCTAACCACATTGACCACCACGCTATCAATACCACTACCACTCAACCTACACAATCCACCATGATGCTCACCATCTCAGGCAATAAAAGCGAAATGTCGCTAGCAGAAACATACTTTTTAGCAACTAGGGCGCGGTCCAAGCTCGCCAAAGCTGCGTCAAAGCACGACCACGATCTACGAGTGCTTGTTGCCCATGCTAATCTTCTCGACTCGGTGATGGATACTCTGGCTGAAAAGCGTCGCCTTGAAAAGTCTCTACTTAAAGAAGCTAAGGAAGAAGCCGTCGAACTTGCCGTTACTTTTGAAGAGGATGACGATGATGAAGATGATGAAGAGTACTTTTCTGATTCCGACAGTGATTCTGACGACGAGGAGGAGGAAGAAGAAGAAGAAGAAGAAGAAAATTTTGATGACTCCAGATACAAAAATATTACTCACATCCCATTCGGGTCCAACAAGCGGGACTTCCGGGCACTACCGACTGTTGATGATGATGTAGAAGATATGCCAT
>QVTG01000308.1:10459-26146 GCA_013305925.1 Geotrichum reessii
ATAACAGAGATTGACACACAGTAAAACCTTAACAAGCTGCTCTAATCAAGCAAACCATCAGCAAAGAAGTTGCGGTAATGAGTTCAAGAACTTGACTACCGCTCCAAGACCCTTCTTGGTATCAAGCAGGACTCTTAGATCAAGTTCCGGGGAAACTTTACTTAAGAAGCTACGCTCCACAGGATGTAGAGGGCACTCCTTAAGAACGTGTTCAACTGTTTCCAGCTGTCCACATTCGCAGTTATAATCTCTCTCAGTAATACACCTCGTTTGAAAATACTTTCCAAGAGCACCATGACCCGTTCGCAGTTGGAATAACTTGCTAAAGGTATGGCGAGGCACAGTCCTCATGAATGGTTCCAGTGGGTTGGGATACTTACTGTTATACAACTCTCGTTGAGTATAAGAGTAGTATTGTCGAAGTTCACCTAACTCATCATAGTTTTTCAGCCACTCAGCTCGTGATGTACAATGCATAGTGCTTTTCAGATTCTGCAATGCTGTACGAGCTTTCTTGTCTCGATCATATTTTGGATGTTTCCAAGGTGGTCTCTTACTTGAGTACTTGTCATCATCAATGCCTTCCATTTGTCTGATTCTCACAAATAGTTTATCAAGGTCGCCTTCGGGTAGTTTACTACGAGTAGCAAGTTTTCTGACAAGGTTTCTCGGACTGACAACTCGGATGGCCCTGACAGCGAACCGGTCACAGATTTCTTGCATCCTTATGTCCACAGGTAATATATCGGCATCGCGCTGCACTGACTTAATAGGCGCAGACTTGAATGCACCCAAAATTCTACGTAAAGCAGTATTTTGAATTTTTTGAAGTTCATCTTTCCATTGAACTGTCAATTTGTGATACCAAACAGGACTGGCATATTCAAATATTGGCCGTACACGTGAGATGTAGAGCTGTTTCATTTGCTGACTAGAAATACCTCTGTACACACCAACAAGTGTTCCTATAATGCCTATGGCTTTCTTGGCCTTGGAAGTGACGTTCTTTGTATGTTCGTGAAACTTGAGCTCGCCGTCGATTGTCAGTCCCAGCAACTTTAGATTCCTTTAAGCCTCCCGTCTGCCCATGTCAGAGATCGGCAAAGTGAGTTTTCTAGGTGCTTTTTTTTTCTTTTTCTTCTTTGGTTGCCTACGTTTACGTTTGTAAATGTGCAAGAATCCTAGCTCATCACCGTAGTCAAATTCAGCGTGGTATTCTGAGGCCCAATTGTGACAAATCTGCAACACAATACTCAGCTTTTCAGTGTTTCTGTTAACATCCCTACCTCCAACGTAGATAGTAATGTTATCAATAAACCCAATGGCATGAGCACCTGCTTCTCTAATTTTCTCATATAGAGGGCTTGTGTATATCAGAAACAGAAGCGGAGAGATTGGAGATCCTTGCGAAATGCCTGAATCAACTCGCCTTGGTTTTGATATTTTACCATCAATAATCAAACTAGTCCGTCGCCTATTGAGAAAGTAGTACATCCAGCTTATAGAAGTTTCAGGGAGACCCATTTCCTTCATAGTCTTCGAGAGAGCACTTTTGTGAACATTATCAAAAGCGCCTTTGATATCAATGGCAAGAACAGAAGTCACACAATTCCATTTCTGGTTCAGTTCAGAATAGCTCACTAATTTTGCAAGCACATCAACTGTTGAAAATCCATTATGGCCACCAAATTGTTGTTTTGTAATGGTATCAGCTGTCAAAGCTGCAAGTCTCTGTTGGACCACTTTTTCGAATACTTTATCAAGGCAATTGAGAAGAATGATAGGGCGATAAGACCTTGCAAGCGTTTCTGGCTTATTGGGCTTTTTCAAAATAACAGTGTGTCCTTCACAAAAAATCTTAGGATGGGAACCAATACACACACGCTCACTCACGAAAAAGCCTGGTGACAGCTCCACGAAAGTAGCGGTCCCTCCATGCTGTTTTGAGTGCACTTGTTTTGATTTCACCTGGTCCTGGAGCTTTGTACGGAGCTTGTTGATACAAAGTTTTTTCAATTTCACAAGTCTTCAACTTTGTCCACCTTGCATTCTTCTTGGGATTTGTAGGAATGTTTAGTGAGCCTGTGCTTGGTGCCGGGGGAAACAGTTTCTGGAACAGGCAGTCTGTGACCTCTGACAAAGACCTTGCTTTATTACCATCTTTCATAGTCAGTTGTGAAATAACCGTGGCTGGTTTGGTTGTCTTCACAAAAGTTAGCAAAGGTTTCTAGAGTTCTTTGAGCTTAGAAACTCGTTCGAACACTTACGCTTAGCTTTGATCATTGCGTCTGAGAACTCGTCAGCAATTTTTTTAGCATTATTCTGGTTTTCAGAACTTGGATTTCTTTTTGATTGCATCATCACTTTGCGAGGGGGTTTCCAGTTGCGCCTGAAAGCATCTGTCCACCACCGCTTACTGCGACGGAATAGTCTTATTCTCATTGCAGATTCCTTGAGACATTTGATAATATGTTGTATCATTGATTCCGCCTGTTCATTAACTTTTTTTTTTTCTTTGCAAACTTTCAATTTATCGTCTAGTTGTTGAGAACCTCTTGCAATCAAAGTCAAGAATTGATCCCACCTAGAATTTTTGAAATTAAAGCCTCCGCCTCTTGTATTGAACTTAAGACGAGGATCTGCCTGACTGTTATTGACTTGGTCAGACACATCCAGACTCCAAAAATGCATAAAGTGATCACTACCAATGTCCTGATTTTCTAAAAAGTCACACAGCTTTATGCCTTCTCTAGTAAATACTAGGTCAATTACCGTGTTACCCCGCTTGAAAGTTGGGATATCAGGTTCAGAAAAAAAAAAGAACTTATGGTTTTCAACCCAGTCCGCCTACTTCTTCGAGTGAAGTTCAACCGCTGTGGGTGTGACCCAACTTTGCCAGTTAGGATGGTAAATATTGAAATCCCCCGCTACTACCCATGGTGTATTTTCTCTCGTATTGACTGCCTCCAGAAATTTTGGGTCAATAGTATAGTTTTAGTATACCTGCTTCGGGTGAAAATCGAAAACTTTTTTTTTGATAAAAAATAATTATCAATTTTGTCTACAATTGATGTTTTATAATGAACCGTAATAATCGTTAAGTCTGGCTCCATAAAAAAACCCACATGCACCTAATATTTTACAATTACCAAGTGTGAAATTTTGTGAAAAGGGAAGGGTTGACAGCACATTAAAACTCAAAAGTTTTATGTTTGTTTGAAATTAAAACTAATAAATAAACCAATATTGATTATAAGATTAAGACATTAGTTTGTTAGCATTTAATTGTTTGTAGAATTCATATATGAGGTTTTTTAAAAGGATAAAGCTTTTAAACAGTTTTGGCAGCATAGAAATGAAAAAAAAATAAAACATTTTAGTTATTTTTCAAAACTTCAATCACAGTTTTTTTTGATTAAAATAAATAATGGCAAAGAAAAAATATAACAAGTTAATGATTTTTTATTTTCGTGTTTTATTAGTTTTGTTAAATATGAGTTTTATAATTCTAAAAACCTAAAATAATGTGAATTACGCCAGCTATATATACCTACATGCTCATTCAATGAATTTCATACATAATAGAAAGGGATTAATAAAAACCAAAACATGAAAAATAAAGCTGCGGTTGTAGAAAAGTGTTGTCATACTTTTCAGGTTGATTGAATGCAACATAATACAGATCAAATTCATTACAAGTCGCGCTGAAAAAAATCTTATGGCTTAGAAAACAAATTATTGAATACATTCAATGTTTATTGACGTTTAAATAAAAGTCTTTGTAATACATTGACAAAAGAGTATTGTTGAAACATTCATAAAGAAATTCAAAAACTTTTTATTAGCCTGCTTAATACAGCTACAGTTTAAAAGCTAACACAGTAAAACTTTGGCTTATTTTATAGATTTCTACATTTAAAAGTAAGTTAAAAGCTTAATTCATAGTAGATAGAATTGGGTTTGAGTCTGTTTCATTGTCAGTTGAAAATGCAAAAGAACAGTAAATTTATTATACGTATACATGTAAATATATATTTTTTGAAATTTTTTAGTTGAACAGTTTTGGTCTCTCAACCCGGGTTTCTGTGAAATAGATTGAGCAACTTCATAAATAATCATGTTCATAGAAAATTATTCATTCAAATAAATTAAAAATCAAAATCTTTTAATAGTAGCTACACTATTCGTATTTTGTACTTCATTTGCTCTAATAATGCCAAACCTTTTATCGTTTGAATGTATCAGTCGAAAAAGATTCAGACACAGCTGCCCCTAAGATGTACTAGTTCAAATTAAAAATTGAAAAAGGAAAATCTTGAAAAAATGTACTGTTAAGCTAAATATCAAAGCCTCAGATCTCAAAAACTTCTGTATTCAAATTGATTGAGAAGTATGTCTCTGACAATTGTGCAAAGCTCAAGGCCCCAAAACGTCGTAAAAAAAGGAATGAACTGACGCGGCGCGATAAGTCAGCTATAATTTGGAATGCCCAAAAAGATTTGTCAGTATAGTATAGGTAAACTTGCCGAGCACGGAACTGGAATCCACTAACTCTGCGAAAAGACAGTGAGAATAATACTCAACAAGGCAAATTATGCATTATTGCCAGCGATTGACAAGCCAATCCTAAGATCAAATTTTCGTGCAGCTAGGCTAAAGTGGGAAAAAGCCCACCAAAATTGGACGGTTGAATATTGGGCCAAGGTGATTTGGTTCGACAAATCGAGTTGACATCTCGGTAAATACTCTAGAAAAGACAAGGTTTGGCACTGAACTAAAGAAAAACTAGATCTCTCTGTGTTGCATGGAACTCACAACCAGACTCGGTCCTACGTTGGTTATTGGGCCAGTATTTTTAAGTATGGAGCTAGTCCAATTTATGCACTTTCTCACAAAACCACGATGAAATCAATCCTGTACAAGGATATACTCAAAAATTAATTACTATCTCAGTATAACTCTGACTGAATTTTTTAAAAGAATAATGTCCAGTATCACACTACAAAAGAGGTTTCAAACTTTTTGAAAAATCATAATGTGACAGTTATGGAATGGCCTTTCCAGTCATCTAATTTAAACCCGATTAAAAATATTTGGCATACTTTTAACTTAGCAATTGATAAGCGTATGACTTCTATTTGTTTATACGAAAGACTGGAAGAAGTCTTTTGAGAGGAGTGAAAAAAAATTGACAAGAAGTACGTTATCAATTGCATTGAAAGCATGTCAAAAAAATATCCAGAAGGTATCACAAACAAGGAGGCAGTATAGATTATTTATCATCTAGATACTACATTGGTATATCTCGCAGGTATATAAAAATAATTTTCTTAATCCTTTGAAACTTTTTATTTTTCTTATTAAAAATAATATTTTGTTAATCTGAAACTATCGTTGTCCGGCCATATGATTCCCTCTATTGTATTTTGATGCCAAGTGACACATTAATGCAAACATTTTGAATAATTATTTTTGGGCCTTTGAGTTTTCACGTCTGATTTGCAGAAAACACTTTTTTTTCAGTAAAATTTCAACCACCTACGCATGCGCAGTAGTTTTTTTTTTTTAAAAAAAAGCACTAAAGCTAGATTTTGACTGTACTCCTTTGATGAAGCTGTAATAAATTGATTTTTTTATGCTATCAAAGAAGGCTGAAGTTACCAAAATTGGCATAAAAATTGGGCCTGATACATACTTCAGAAAACATTATTTAAGTCAGATACACAATTTTTCACGCCTTATTCATCTACTTTATTTTTGGCGTTTTGAATTTTGTACTTGATACCTTTTTGTTTTGTTTGGAAATAGTTTTCATTTAGCTGATATTAAAACAAAATTATTGAATTGTCTTAATGTGTTTTGGCGTCTTAAAAAACATATTTTCCACTGAATGGATTTTGATAAGTATGAAATAAAAAAAGTTCTATAAACTTATTTTTGATCATTAATTGTAGTCGTTGGCTCGACTTCATAACAAAGCTTTTTGAGTTAAGTTCTCGGCTAAAAATTATGAAAAGAATCACAAAAACTATTTATTCGGCTTTTGAAAAACAGTGATTAAGAATCTCGCAATAAAAAGCACGTTTATTTTGACTTGAAAGAATTTAAATTTTTTTTAAAAGCATTCTGAAAACTTCCTTAAGTTTTTTCAAGTTTCTGGATACCTACAGAGTTGCCCCACTATAACAGAGTTGGTCTGACAGGCCCAACTGCTATTCGTTCCAATTGTTTACTAATGCTGATGCTTAATACTGAAATGTACAATGTGAAAATCCAGTGGAATTCCTTGAATGAATTTATGTTTGTTAATAGGCAGTAAGAAATCGACGAGGATCTCTCCAAAAAAAAACTATTGTTGTACAGAGAAACTTGTATGTTTGAAACCAATGAATTTTTTTTAACTATCATTACTTAAGTCTAATGAGATCTTTCAAATTGTTGTCATTTAAATTAAATGAAAATTTATGAAGTGAGCACAGTCAAATTTAATGAAATTCTGTGCAGCAATCTAGAGAGAGATCGTTAGTTACTATATAGTACAAGGTTGGTATGAATCCCTCCGAACTAGGTGTATTTAGACAGCGAGACTGCCGCGTATGATAGCTTGTTGTACCTTTATTTTAAAAAAAATTTTTGAGCTGTTTATATAAGTTAGTTGAATTTTAATACGGTAATGTTAAGTATTGGGTGTACCAAGAACCAATATCGAGTATTGGCTCTTAAGTGTGAACCTTAATCTTTAATCAGTACCTTATCCCCATTTACGTGAAAATGAACATATTTGAGAAGGTTCCGGAAGCTCTTTCAGTGATCAATAATCTTCTACGTGATTAAGAACCCCATAACTAGGATTACTTCTCACAACTGACTTATAATACTTGATATTGTTTAATTGTTGTTTTCGGTAGTTTTCTCAGTATTTACAGCCAATTATATTTTCAATTACATTTAATTCAATTTTGCTGATTCGGTCCTCGTTAAAACAGTTAAATTTAAACAAACTACTTCAATTAAGCGATCCATTAAAAAAAAGTTACGTTGGTGAGTCTAGGAACTTGACTACGCTTTAAGAATTTTTTTTGATATCAAATTAAATTTTTAAATTGAGCTTTGGGTACTTTTTCCTTAAAATGATACGCCTTAAAAAGTGCATAGAACACACTTCAAAAACGTGCTCAACTGTTTCCAGCAGTCTACATTTGCAGTTATAATTTTTTTCAGTACTAAACTCATTTGAAAATACTTTTCAAGAGTACTGTGACCTGGTAGTAACTGGAACAGCTCGCTAAGGGTATGGCAAAGCTCAGTTTTTATAGACGGTTCCAGTAAGTAGGGATACTTACTATTTTACAACTCCCGTTGAGTGCAAGAGTAGTATTTTCAAAGTCCACATAACTTGTCATAGTTTATTTGCCATTCAGCCCGTTATGTACAGCGCACAGTACTTTTAAGTTTCTGCAATGCTATACGAGCTTTTTTGTTTTGATCATACTTTTGATGTTACCAAGGCGGTTTTTTACTCTGGTACTTGTCATTATCAATGCCATCTGTTTGATTAACTCTCATAAATAATTCATGAGAGTGGCATTCGGGTAGCATAATCCGAGTAGCAGATTTTCTAACTCAAGCAGCAAAGGCTATGGATAAGCGCTAAAAATTGAGAAGAGCTGATTCAAACTTTGCATAGTCCAAAATTCAAAATTTTTATTAACTGAATTCTTTTATATATTTATACTTATAATACCAAACGAAAAAATGAAACAAAAATTAATTTTTTCTTATTTACCATTATTTAAAATGAGAATAGATCAGAATACTATGACTTTTGCAAAATCGCGTTATTTCGTTCTGATTTATAGAAAACAATTCTGAAAAAAAATTGTCAATAAAAGGGGGCCAAAAATAGCGACTTTTTTATAGAATAGTTCAAAAATAATTACTTTTTCAACGTGGTTTTTGCAAAAGTTAAAGTCCAAATGTAACCGCTTTTTATGAATTAATGTTCAAAAGTAGCACTTTTACAGAATTTAATTTCAAAAATAACCACTTTTAATAAAAGGTGATCAATTTTGAACTTAATTTTTGAAAAGAATGCTATTTTTGAACTTAAAAGTTGCAAAAGTGATTACTTTTGACTATTTGTTATGTGAAAGTCGATACTTTTGACAATTAAAATTAAAAAAAGTGGTTACTTTTGATATTTCGTTACCGGAATATTGTTATTTCTGACCCTTAATCATACAAAAGTTGTTAGATCTGACCCTTTTTAACACAAAGTTGTTACTTTTGAACATTTATTTCAAATTTTGACTATTTTTGGCCTTTCTTTTAAAGATATGGTTACTTTTGATCTTTTTACAAAAGTATGATTACTTTTGGAGTTTAAAATCAGAAAATGGCTATTTCTGGACTTTTTAAAATACAACGAAATTTTTACAAAATATGATTTGAAACATGAAAAATAGTATTTTTTCACAGAAAATGTTCAACACATCAATCAACTTTGTCTACAAATCCAAAAGTCACATACAAAACTGTCCTGACAAGTATTGTCATTCTCAGGATTTCTGATTGAGTGAATAAAAAAAAAATCTGCTTATTGTTTATACATAAGATAGGTATATAAACGAAATAATACTAACAGAAATATAAAAAAAGATCATTTATTTCGCGGTAATGAGCTCTCTCAATAGATAGAAAATTTATTCATTGTCTTTACATCACGTATTTACATAATTAAAACGATAATAACAAAAATATACAAAAAAAAACATCAAATTGAAAAACATTTGCCTCTAAGAGACTCAAAAATTAGCGCTGTCACCGCGTTTTAGGTGATTCAGGCGTTTGATGGCGCCGAATTCTCCATGAAACAAGACATGTGCTAATTCTTTGTATAATTATACATTTCACCAAGGCAGTCTATTTAATGTTTATAAAAAAATATATATATATATATATTTTTTTACTTTTGATTTCAAGTGTTAATATACTTTCCAATGTGAATATAAACATGAAAATATTAATTTCAGTCAGGCGCGGATCTAATTGTCCGTTGTCACTTGAAAGTCGTAGATTCATAAGAGACCTTTTTATCAAAAAAAATTACCAAATGGTAATTAATCTGCTTTCAGACAATAAAATATTTTCAAACTGACAAATTGTTAATGTTTTTGCTTCATCTGTATAGCTCTTGAAACAGGATGGCAGAAATTGTATAGCGACATTCATCTACTTAACCTGATTCTTGATATTACAGATAAATACACATATATTAAGTTGTGATGAGTTCTAAGATAACAGCAACTATTATTCATAAATCGCCAATATTCATAACCAGATCATTGCAGTTTTTTATGTTCAAAAAAAAAAAAGAAAAAGAACATAAATAAAACAAACAAAATTTATATACAAGTGATTTTTTTTCAGAAAAAAAACCAAGGAGAAAATTCATGTGGTAAATTTTTTTTTTACTCAGAGCCATTATTGTTACCGCCCTGGAACGGATTCTTGATGGGTACAGTTCTCACTTTCCAGATATCTTCAGAGCTACCGCCTTCTTTCTTCTGCTTTGCAAGTTTTTCCATGTAGTAGAATGCAACCTTCTTGGCTTCATCCTCTGGTGAGGTTGTCACAGAAGTCTTCATGCGTAAACAAAACTTGAGCTTCTTCCATGGTTCGTGGCAATAGCTGATACCGCCATAGCGATAAATGTGACGCATCTGACCACCTACTGAGTAGCACGCAACTAGATCGTTAAAAGCATCAGTGCAAGACATTTCAGTGGGAAAAGAAGAAAGTTTGTAGAGAGCGTTATTGGAAGGTTGCGGAGAGACGGTGGTAGGCGTAACGGGAGATGAGCTGGAGGTGGTAGTGGGAACAGGCTGCTCTGGCACAGCATTAAGTTCGCGCAAGAGCTCATTGAGAGAATCGTCAAGCGAGGTATCTTTACTGTCGTTGGTCATGCTTGCGTGAATGTGATATGTGATTATTCGTCAGTATCTGAGACTTGGAATTATCATAGAATTCCAGCAGTGTGAAAAAGAATGAGAAAAAAAAGACACAATAATTACATAATCATAAATGGACATGTGTATATCAATATACGTATTTTTTTTTTTTTTCAACATACAGTCTGAAAATACATATAAAATAGCCACTAATAACATACAGAGTCAAACTGGATCATGATAGTTTAATTACTGTGTTCGAGTAATTGGATGAATCGAGTATAAAATTACAATGCTGGCTTAAATTACCATTGTGGAAATCAGTATCTAATAATGATGACATTTCATTTTCTGTTTCTCTTATGATGTAAATACATGAATAATTCTACAGATAAGTGAGCGGTTCTAGCAACAGTGTAGAATGGTAGCTACTGTGATAACATATAATTAATACTATTATTTTTAATGTGGATCCTTTGGCTTCTTCTTTCTGTGAATAATACAGACCCATTGGAGGGTGGCCCCAGTGGTTATACTGCATTCAAAGGACCAATACTGCATTTGCTGTGGTCTTCTATAAGTAATGGATTTACTTTTATTTTTATTTTTCATTCTTTTAATGGAGAATTAATTCTGCTTGCTGGTTTCTTTTTTTGCATTATGGTACCTGATGAGCAGATGTAGAAGCGTATATAAATATACCATTAACCCCTTCTCCCTTTCTTTTTCTAGTTGTATTGTTGTATTGATATCTGATGAATTTCTGTTATTATATTTGACTGTTTCTAAACTACACTGGCAATTCAAAACACTTTGATTTCACGGTCTGAGTATACCTCTACAGCCTTGCGTGTCAAACCTCTTCATTCTGATATCACCGCCCTTTTTTTTTTTTTTAAGTGCAACCGTCCCATCAATTTCCATCATTCGACAGTGACACAGATTTTATGTATACAAAAACTTTTTTTTTCAAATCCTTTTTCTTTCAACTTAAAGCCAAATTACTTTATCCGTTTCCTGATTGCCTTCAGTTACATACCACTTAATTTTCCCTAGGCCCCTAAAAAATTAATAATAAAAGAAACCCGAAAGGTGCAACAAAATAATAACTCATATTTGGAACCATAATTTTCAGTACCAAAAAAAAAAAAAAAAGATGACCCTGAATGACGTACCTATTCTGCCACCGGTCGAAAACTCTTCCTTTGACCACCTGGCCTTCTACAACTCTATCATGAACGACACAACCCTTGGACTTAGCCTCGAACCTACAACCAATGTATCACCTACACTTCTTCCGGACTCAGATTTCATGTTTGCAGACAATGACCCGTTAGTAAACATACCGCCGCGCGGTTCGGCTGCTGCCGTACACAGCAACACCGCTTCGCTCGCGGCATTTCTTGAGCCGTGCAAAGCATACCAGATATTGACTGAGCAAGAGTATCAAGACAGGACCAGGAACAAGCAGTTTCTTAGCCAAAAGCTTGCCGGCCTGGAAGCGGAACTTGAGTGCGAAATTGAAAAAAAGGTCAATCTGTCTACGAGCACCCCGACGGTTTCAATGGTGACATCGGTTGGCAAGGACGACCACCATCACAGAAAACCCCTGTTTTCGAGAAAACTCAAATTCAAGACTCAAGCTAATGATAATACAACTGTTGTTACCAACAACACTAGCTCACATGAAATTGCGGAAGTAAATCAAAGAATTCAGAAACTAAACACAGAGATTTTAGAGCTTGTCCGTGAAGTCAAAGACCAAGAACTGCAGTTGCTGCAGCATCAGGCAGCAGTTCTCGCCGCTGCCTACGAACAAACACAACGAGCCGCACAATTGCGGCCCCAAAGCACGACTGCCAAGGCGACAACTCGCATGAAAAACTATTCAGCCCAACCGGCTGAGAGCGCACAAGAAGAGAACGACAAAGCGGTTATTGACGGACTAATTGCGAGCTTCAAGGAATGCATACAGGTGATATCTGGTATTCTGCCAGTACCCGCATCAGTTGAGACACCAGACCAGCAACAGTTAAGTGACGGTACTAATCCAAAATTTATGAGCAGCAACGGGCAGGCGAAAAACAGCTGTGTAAACAGCAAAATGAGTTCAGCAGCTACCCCTGCCATGCCAACTGGAGACACAGTCGCGTCCAAACTGCGCACGTTATTTGATATAACTCAACAGGTCACATTAGAATTATCTCAATTACGCACGCGGGCCATCACGGCTGAGAAGACATCCGTTGCTGAAATTGCTCAGGCGCTGGGCGCCGCAGAGCAAACCAAAAAAGGTTTACAGCGACAGCACCTGCAAGAGATACAGCAATTGAAGCAAGCGCAACTGGTAGAGATTGAACACGTTCAAGCCGCGTTTGACGCGCTCAGCGCTGCTCGTGTCCCAGCTGAGCAGCCGCTTAGCGTTAATATTTTGCAGCGAGAGTTTAAAGCTATGATGCGGGAGAAAATGGGTAGTGCTGTTGCTACTAATGGCGTGGCCTAGCGGTAACTGACATGGTGGCTCCAACTGGCTGCGCGCACGGCCGTGGGTTTGCAATAACGAGCGATATTTCAGTACCCAAAAAAAAAAAAAAAAAAAAAAAATAGCATTGAATATTTCTCGATTCATTTTAATCTATAGATACGTGTATACATATATTTATCATTATTATTTATTTTTTGGTTTTTGGTTTGATGGTACATGATGTAGTTATTAAATATATATTACGAAATGAAAATAAATAGAAGGAAAAGATATAAAGCAAAAATAAAAAAAAATGAAGAAGATCAAGGGAAAAAGACAAGGAGCGACATCATCCAAAAAAGAAAAAAAAATTACAGACTCGTCTATAAGCAGATCACATTATGGCGCACTTGTCCTTTTTATTTTTCTTTTTAGATTGCTTACCGGAATGTGTCGAATGCGCATTAGAGGCTGTTGATTTGACCTGAAGCTGCTGTTGATGTGAGTTTTGTTGCAGTTGTTGATTCTGTTGTTGTTGGGCTGGTTGCGGCACTTGCTGGTTCGTGGTTTGATTTAACGCAAACTTATCTTGATATGTTGATATTGAATAAGTGTTGTCTTGTGGGGGCTGATTGAATTGCTGTGACTGCTGAGACGCTTCTGATGATAATTGTTGTTGTTGCTGCTGTTGTATTTGCTTAGCGTGTTGATCCTGGGCGGCGTTGGCACGCAGTTTTCTGCACTGACGGGCGCATTCGAAAAAGGCAGTCTCAATGTTGATATTAAGTTTGGCGGAACTTTCAAAAAATGGGACGCCCCCCAATTCGTCGGCAAGGGCCTCGCCTTCTTGCGTAGAAACCTCGCGTTCTTCTGGGCCCCTATCGGACTTGTTGCCAACGATAACAACTGAAAAAGGATCGTCGTCCTCTTTGACCCGCTGTATTTGACTATAAAAAGATCTTATGCGAGAAAAAGATGAGCGTGATGTAATCGAGTATACCAAAAGAAAACACTCTCCTTCGCGAATCCATTGATCTCTTAATGCAGTATATTCCTCCTGGCCGGCAGTATCTAAAACTTCTAAAGTGGCGGGTTCACCGTCGAGAACCACCTGTTTTCTGTAAGAATCTTCAATAGTCGGGTCGTATGTTTCAACAAAGTGATTAAGACAGAGCTGGAGAAAGTGTTAGCAATCATGGAAAGCAGTATTAATCACAACAACAACATTAACACATAATGGCAACAACAAAAAAATTAAACAAAAGACCATTATCTTACCTGAATAGTCAGCGCTGTTTTACCAACACCACCGTCACCAAGAACAGTCAGCTTATACAAAGGGGTTGACTCTCTTCTAGCCATTGTTAGAAAGAGTTATGATGATGATGAAGCAAATTTTTGTAGGATACAAGGAGAGAAAGGGAGCAAAAAAAAAAAGAGGATGAAGTGGAAAAATAACTAAAAAAAATTAAAAAAAATGGGACGTAAAAATAAAATAAAATAGTAATAATAAACATCATATTAATCATGAATTTAGTCATGAAAATTGTCTCAAAAATTCAACCATTAAAATCAACCACAAAAATTTATCATTTTAATCATGAAAAAAAAAAAGATTTGATTAAATAAAATACATAAAAATGGAGTAGATGAAAAATGTTTTTTCATGAAGTTCTTGTAAAAAAAAATAAAAAAAAGAAAAAATAAAATGTAACTAAGAATAGTATCTATATGTACTAGATAAATTATATGATCAACTATATGATTAATTGTGTGATTAATGTGTGATCAATTATATGATCTAATATATGATCTATTTTATGATCTATTTTATGATCTATTGTTTGATCTATTATATGATATATTATATAATTTATTATAATATATTAATTATATGATTAATTACATGATTAATTACATGATCAATTGCATGATTAAATATATAACTAATTTTATGACTAATTATATAACTAATTCCATGACTAATCCTACTATTAACATCAATTTCAGGATTAATTGAAACATTATACATATAATATTATTTAAAAAAACATACAAATGACCATCCGCATACATACACAGACTCATAGATATTTACATTCATAAAACATCAACAATATATAGATTCCTTTCTAACCCGTACAACCACTTTTTTTTTTCTTTCAAAATGCTCTTCCTCACTCAAATATTACTAATTTTTTTCCAGGCTATTTTACAAGAATGTTTGGATTTGACCTCTATTGTTTACCTTGTGTATACAAATGTAGGTACGATATCATCTACAGCACCCAATCGTTTTGCAGCTCCTGCAAGGTCTTCTCGTGGGTATTCTTCCGTAGTACTAAGCTGTCCGTATATACCCAACGTAGTTCTATAAACCTAAGACTCCCTGCAATCAAACAAACTTCTCCCTTTTTTTATTTTATTTTTTTTTATTTTTTTCAAAATCGCCGTACGGCTCTTTTTGTTTTCGTAGCTATTTTAATCCATCATTATCTAGTTTTCTTGAAAATTTAGACTCTATGTTATATTTATATCTTCACCTATCCCTTCATCTATTTACAATTCCCTGAGAAATTAGTTTTTCATTGTGATCTTCTCCCTCAAGTCTAGCCATATCACGGCCAATTGTCCTACTTTTGGGCTAAGTTGTCCGCATGTTTATTTGCCATTGCAAAATATGAATTAAATAAATAAAAAAAAAAACAGGCTCTCAGTTTGCTTTTACTGGCAGGTACCACAACGTCAACTTTTAGTAATACCAACTAAACAAGACAAAGCCTATGGCTTAGTAGATAAAAAAAATCTGTTTATTGTTCTCACAAATAGCTAAATAGAGATAAGTCTTTTTTTTATGTCAATTGCAATCTAGATACTCATTAATATTTTCTTTGAGTAATAAGTAATTTTCACGGGAGGTTGATTTGAATAGCAACCTGTGCTATACATGCAATAATAAAACTTTTTTTTTATATCACAACTGCCAGCAAATAAGCTGTTACATTCCTGATATTGGCCTTGGTCAGGGTTGGGTCTGAACTAGAGAGTATCAGTCTTATTATTATTGGTAGCATTCATGTTTTAAACCGTATTTACGTATCACTAATAATATCGGAGAAATAATCGGATTTCTTTCTTTTTTTTTTTTTTGTAACATTGACATTGGTTTTTTCAAATATATTTATATTTTTTATTTTTTTATTATTATTATTATATTATTATTATTATTATTATTATTATTATTATTATTATTATTATTATTATTATTATTAT
>QVTG01000309.1:0-26102 GCA_013305925.1 Geotrichum reessii
AATAATAATAATAATAATAATAATAATAATAATAATAATAATAATAATAATAATAATAATAATAATAATATAATAATTAATAATAATATAATTAATAATAATAATAATAATAATAATTAATAATAATAATAATAATAATAATAATAATAATATAATAATAATATAATAATAATATAATATAATAATAATAATAATATAATAATAATAATAAATTAATAAATAATAATAATATAATAATATAATAATATAATAATAATAATAATAATAATAATAATAATAATAATAATAATAATAACCTGCAAACAGCCTCTGTAGAAAATCTATCTGGAATACGCCCAATATGGTGGCGCTGTTTGCAAAATCTCATGATTGTCACCACCACAAAGATACCGACGCATTTCAATACCTTGTTCTGCTAGCATGTATTTGAGCTTGCGGCGCGACGCAGGGCCCTCAATCTTTTTTTGCAGGCGCGCATTTTCCGTCTCGCGGTAGACGTCGCGCCGCGCAATGGAGCGAACAGTTGGACAAAGTTCAGTTGCAAGAATTTTTGCAGAGCCCGTTTCAACGCAATTGTAAGATGCGCTTGATGTCCATGGTCGGCGGTCGGTCAGAAAGGCAAGTGAATTACGAAGAGTAGAAACCGGTAATGTGTAGTCTCCAAGCGTCGAATCACGAACCTTAGTCACGTCACCATTTGGATTGGTTGGTAAGGCGAGAGCAAGAGAAGTAATAGTAGGGTGAATACAAAGTTCGTCAAGATACGGTTCTTGTAAATGAGGTAGCTCGGTCACTTCGTTCATGCCAAGAATACGATCTTTATTGTACTCTTCTTCAAAGTCAGTATGGTACTGTGTAAATGTATTAGTCCGAAGAAAATCAGAGTCAGAAAGACTTTCTGTGAGCTTGCAAAGCTCATCGAGTGATGCGTCTGATGGAGGTGTTATATAAACATCAAGATTTGATAGTGCCGTATCCCTCAATTTACTAAGATCAACCTTGTTTTCAGGATGAAACCCTTTAAACTTGCTGGTAAATGCGCCTACTGTTGTTTCCTTAGAAACTTCGTTGTTATGATTCAAGCTAGCCCCCAGATTTATGTCTGTGTTTAGCTCAGCCATACCGTTTTGACACCAAAACTGCAGGTCATTCAAAGACGAACGAAAATCCAACTTGTTGTGCAAAAGCAATTGCCGGATAGAGTTCTTTTCAAGGAAATGAAATTCGCAAAGAGCAATCAACCACAGAGCATCAACCTGTAAATCAATATTTGCGTGACCAAACTCTACAAAGCAGTCGATCTGTTTTGTGTACATGTTATCAGGAAGTAACGATGGATTTGAGCAGGTCATTACTACTGGACGTCGCGAAGTTTCTACAAACTTATCAAGTCCAGCCCAGAAAGTGTTGTCATCCTCAAAAAGATTATCAATTTCGTCAAGAAGAATCACACTTTTTTGTTTGTAGTCGCCTTCCTTATGAACAAGATGTGACTTACCCATTCCACCAAGTTTTTCGAAAAGTCGTTTGCTAGAACGTTTGTCACTAGGATTAAGCTCAAAAGTGTATGCACCTAATTCAGCTGCAGCTGCGTAAACCGCACTGGTTTTGCCTGATCCTGAGGGACCATTGAGAATGAGGTATTTAGACATTTTTTTCGTCGAAATTTCATGTGAACTTGAATCATGTTGCCCTTCAAACCAATCATTATCTTCATAGTCATGACCATAATTTTCTGAAGGGACAAAAAAGTTTTTGAATGCTGTCTTTTTTTTCTTATTTTTGCCAGTATTCGCAACTGCAGGAACTTTTTTTAACTCCTCAAATTTATCTTTGAGCCATTCTGTAACAAATGCACCACTATCATTTTTGGTCATAACATGATTACCTAAAAGCGGTGTGTATTTAATAGACCATAGCGTTTGTCGGTCATGAACAGTAAAATCGCCAACTCTGTTAATTAAATGCTCCAGCATGCGTAAATGCGATGAATTCTGAATCATAGCAGTCGCACAGCTAATCAAGTGCGATTTTGTAAACATGAGACTTGACGGTTTTGCATATTTAGTAGTTGCTAATTCAAATGGACCAGTTTTTGTTTGCAAAAGCCGCCGATAGTAGTTTTTATCGAGTGACTTATTGACGATAGACTCAGTATCAGAAATAATAATTGGGTTCAAAGCCTGTGGGCTTTTTAACTTAAGAAAAGTTGGAAAAGAAGAAGTGGCAGATGCTGGTAGTAGTTGAACCTTGTCATATACATGCATCATTTCTATAGTAGGCCATGGAGCAGATGGTGGTTCCTTAGTAGATTTCAGCACAGAAGTGTAGTTTAATAAACTTGATGGTGTCAGATTGATAACGTCTTTGCAAATAGGAGAAGGAGATTTTTTAGCTTCTAAAAAAACATCAAGTTAGTAAAAAAAAAAATTGTTTTTTTAGAAACCTTAGCTTTTAATCATACCTGTGCGTTTAAGAAAAAAAGGATGAATTGGTTTTTTGATAGATCCTGAGTTGTTTAGAGCTATAAAACTGGTTGACTTTTTTGTATGATCGACCAAAGGCTGCGACGCCATTTGTGTTAAAATGGATGATGTAGGATTTGAAAGGTTCGATCTATACTTTAGTTTAACAATGTATGATGACGGTTTCGCGTTTTTTGAATTTACAATTGCTGTCCGTGTCTCTGACTCAAGAGTTGAATTTTCCGAATATTCTTGTTTTTGTTGATCTAATATGGTCTGGGGAGCAATGTCAAATTTGAGTAACTGTGGATAATTTTCAGTAACTTGTTGATTGAGTGCATCATTATTAAATTGCCCTGAACTCTCGATGGTCTTATTGATAAACTCTTTTTTTAATCCTTGAGTCGATTGAGTATTCTGAAAAAGTTTTGGCTGATTTGATATTGATTGTTGCAAATACTCGACTGTAGAAGTTACTGGTGACCGTTTAACAAAATTCACAGCTTCTTTGAGGTCTAGTACAGTGTTTGCTTTTTGGTGATCTTGAATTGGTGATTCTAATTGTTTAGACCCACCAATAATTGATTGCAGATCAGACGTTGAAGACAGCAATGGTTGTTCAATTACTAAATTGTTTGAAATCTGATCATATAGAAAGCTTTTTTTTTCTAGTTGTATGTCCGTTAAAGGAAGTAAG
The DNA here is from genome assembly GCA_013305925.1 of Geotrichum reessii. Taxonomy (NCBI): domain Eukaryota; kingdom Fungi; phylum Ascomycota; class Dipodascomycetes; order Dipodascales; family Dipodascaceae; genus Geotrichum; species Geotrichum reessii. Next base: position 3,163 of record QVTG01000309.1, read on the forward strand.
CTCACGTTCTTTTCGCAATGTTGATCTTGAGATTGGGGCTCGTTGGCCGCAGCCATGCTTTTCGTATCCACTATTTGAACATCTTGTAGAATATTATTGTCACTATTCTGCATTAATTTATTCTGTATATAACTTGCATTAGCTTTTCCAACATTAAGCATTATAATACTTGAAAGTGTGGTCTTGTTCAGTTTGTTCTGGATCAGCAACGCGTTCGCCTTGCCAATTTTTAGTTTCACTTTGCCGTCAAAATCTGCAATTTCAGGCATACCAAGAAATTTGAAAAGATTCATGTTGTCTTTTACAGATTTTTTGGTATACTTTTTTCGTTTTGGTTTCGAATCAGATACAGCCTTATTATCTTTCATATTGCTTGACTGGAAAAACATATTTAACTGTTGTTGCGGTTGCTGGGAGCGAGGCGGCGGTAAGCTAAAGAGATTGTTATTACATGTTATTAGATTCGAATCTTTTGAATCGGTCGTTTTATTGGTACAGTCATTAGCCTTTTTGTCATCGTCGTGAAATATTTTGTTCATGGCAGCGTGGTCGTCGTCGTCAGAGGTAAGCAATCCCCATTTGTTGTAGCTCACGGATGCGTTGTCGTTGTCCGGTATTAGAGTCAATGCGTCAACTTTATTATGATAAGCTGATGTGTAACTGGGATGCACCTTCAGTGATGACGGAAAATCTAATGTCTCACTTTCATGAAAAGTGTCCATATTGTGGGTGTGCTTGAAATGCGAAAGATATCCAAAGAAAAATAATGATGAAAAATTAAAGAAACAAAAAAAAAAAAAAATAAATAACGCGTAAAAAATGAAAAGTGGACAAAAGTACGTGTTTTTTTTTTTTTTTAATATCATTATTATGTCTGTTTATGGTCGTGAAAAATAGAGCAACGCGTTATTTCCGCGGCTAAAGAAAAACCTCTTTGGGCTAGGGTATGTCTTGTAATTAGTTTGCTTTAAACTTGTCTCTGCTCGATTTTTATTTTATTTTTTTAGTTTTTTTTTTTCCATCTTTTTTTCTGAAGTGCGTTGTTAACGTGAACGACATTGATAATTCAAAAACTACCTATGTCATCTCAATTCAAAACCTGGATTGAGCAAGCTAAAGAATCTTTGTCAGTTGCGGGTCCAATTTGCAAAGAGGCTAATGACTTGTTATCTACTGCCCAGGGTCAAATAGAGAAAGCGTCAGTCTTGTGGGCACAAACAGTTTACCTTCATACAACGATTTCAGGTCAGATTCAAATGCTTTCATCAATTGTAAAATCTTCCGAAACTATGGACCGAAATAAAATAGCTTTATTTGATGTGAGTGTGATAATCTTTTTTTTTTTTTTTTTTTGTCAATTACATCTACTAACGCCCTCGTTTGAAGAAATCACTTGGTTTGTTGGACGATCAGGACAATGCGTTGCAATTGAAACTAAAAGCTTTAGAAGCCTGTGTACTTGATCCAGCTATAAAATCATCTAATTTTAATATGGACACTAACATTGAAAATTCTGCACGGGTAATGAGAACTTTAAGAAGCTTTGTAGACGAGGATAGTGTGGCGCGACTGAAGAGTTCCATGACAAGCACCATTGATCAGATCAGAGAGACTCACGACTTGTTGCAAAAAGAGACAGCCGACATTGCTGCAAAAATCAGCCACTTAAAAACATCAAAAACTAATGCCAAGGCCACTTGTTGGCGGGAGAATCTTGAAGAAGCACATACTCACACAAATTTGATTGCCACAGATGCGCATGAAATGGCCACTCTGCTCGAATCGCTTGCACGCCACTACGATCAATGCACACAAGCATATGACCTTTCACTTAATGTAAATAACGGACTAATTTCGGATGAAGGACGCGAAGAGCTCGAGGAACTTACAGATGTTCTTGAAAACGACGCAGCTGAACTTGAGGGAGTGCTCGCTGAACTTTATGAGAGACGAAAAGCCATTTCTAAATCTGCCAACTTTGTTGTTCAATTTTTAAATAAAGTCGAGCGCGATCATTTAGCAATTGTTGAGTTATTTGGCGAACTTAATTCATTTGGTGAAAATGAGTTGGTTATGTATGACAAAAGTATAACGGAGTTGAGTCAGAAGCACCACATGCATATAGATGAAATTATGTCGGTTTACTTACCAGAAATGGTTTCACTAACAGAGTATTATGGTTTATTTTTGACTTCTTATCATTCTTTGATAATTGAAATTTCACGAAGGAAGAAGTTTCAAGAAAATCTTAACGCCATTGCTGCACAAATGCAAAACAAACTAAATAAAATTATGGAAGAGGAATTTACCGAGCGAGAAAGATTTGTGGAAGAGAGTGGGAGCTACCTACCTGGTGATCTGTGGCCTGGACTGCTTGACCCGCCTGGGCATCTCGAAGTGGTTCTTGTTGACGAATGGAAGCTGCCGGATGTATCGAGTACCACTTTAAAAACTGCTAAGACTGTTTTGCATATGAATAAGTAAAATGATTTTGGTTATTTTTTCCTTTTATTTTTTTTTTAAAAAAAAATTACAGCATCGACTGCTTGGTACAAAGTTATTGATAACTACTTATAACAACTACATTCGAAAACTAGGGCTGAAGAGCTAAAACCGAGATACTCACTTCAGTCGTTAATTCTTGATTTAGAATTCATTGTCATGATTTGTGAGTCTTTTATGGTGGAGTACAGGATGGGTTACCCCTGATTTTTGTAGACACAAGATCTGACTGTCTGAAACTGTTCCTCGTGGTAAGCGATCTGAACAGCACATTGTGTCTGCCAATCATTAACTCTACTGCTGATATCGTTAATAACGTTACCAACTTTTTGTCGATGGACCACTCAGAAAAATGAGTTATATATGTCGCTTAGCGAACATCTCGAGGCCTCTTTTTTTTTTGTTTGACATAACTACGAACGGCTCACTATCAAAAAAAAAAAAAAAGCGTTTGGTCAGTTACCTAGAGTCAAGTAAGATGAAAATATTTTGTTGACTTTTGCTGAGCCGTAAACCGGGTCGTTAATCATATACGCATAGAAGTACGCAGCGGTAGCGTGGAACCGGCCATTTGTACTTATTTCAAGTGCAAGGTATCGCGTTGACATTGGTGATTTTCTGTACAGTAAACGATCTTAATCATTATGTAAGCTCTCTCCTTTTTTTTTAATTCTTTTTTTTTTTAATTTTTTTTTTTTTATTCTTTTTTAATCTTTATTGTTTTTTTTTTCTACTTTCCATTTATATTATCGTCGTTATTGTCATTTGTCCGCTGTCGTTGTCAACCCCCGTCTTCAGCAAATCCCATCCGCGTTTTGGCATTTCCCCCTCTAGCAGCGTTTTTTTTTTTGTTTGTTTGTTTGTTTTTGTGTCAGAAACAAACAAAACAGACCTGCCTGCCTTTCACTATCATCACAATAGGACACACGACCTTTCACCCTTTTGCACAGTCGCCGCCAACTCCGCAATTTCCCTTCCCTAAAACAAGTTTATAGTTTGTTCAAAGTATCTGTCTTATTTTCTACTACACGCAAAAAAAAAAAACGTTAGCAAAAATCAACCGCTACTTTATTTATAAACATTATGAGCCTCGACGCCAAAATAGTGATTTTGGGAGCCCAAGGTATGTGTATCTATGCAAGCCCTACAATCACTGTCAAGTTCTTCCTCCTTAAATGATTTCATTAGAAGTGGCAAAAGAAAAAAAAAATACGCTAGTACTAACTATTAATTTTTTTTATTATTTTTAACCAGGTGTGGGAAAAACATCATTTGTTGTCAGATATGTCAGAAACACATTTCAGCTTGGCAACGCCTCGACAATTGGCGCATCATTCCTTGCTAAAAAGGTTATGGTTGACGATTACTTAGTGAGACTGCAAATATGGGATACTGCCGGTCAGGAACGGTTCAGATCAATGGCACCTATGTACTACCGGTCGGCTACATGTGGTATTTTATGTTATGACATCACTTCCGAGGCATCATTTAAAGCTATGCACTCGTGGTTGCTTGAGCTCAAAGAGAACCTCGACGATAATATTATTATTCACATTGTGGGCACCAAGTTGGACTTAGTTAATGCCGATCCATCAAAGCGGCAGGTGCCCTTTGAGACATGTGTGGCCTATGCGTCCAAGTACCTAGGTAGTCGAAATGGAGATGGATTTGATGGCGCGGGCGCTTGCCACGAAATCTCGGCAAAGGACGACGAGGGCGTTGAGGAGGTTTTTGAGGTGATTACGCGTAAGCTTATTGAGAAGAGGAGGATATTGGAGGATCAATACTACGAGCAGCAACAGCGAAGGCAGAACACAATTTACTTGCATAATGATGAACCCGAACACTCTTCATCCAAGTGCTGCTAGAAACGAACAAACACTTGTCTGTATTATCCGCACGTCATTTCACTTCTTTTCATACTATACCATCGCTTTTTTTTTTTTGTTGGATCTTTTTTATTTTTTATTTTTTATGAAACTCACGACTTGACATTTTCATCATTCAATGACTTATCACATACACATAATTTATATAAACGTCTTCATACCCATGCCATAGACCTCTGCACCGCATATCATTGAACCGTTTGTTAGTGAGTCACTTTGTTATGGAATGAAAGATGCACAAAACCTAACCCTTCTACGTCATATAAAATACGAGCCAATGCAAAATTCAGCAAAAAAAAAATCGTAAATTGTCATTAATATGCGTATTATTTCACATTTTTCTGTTGCTTTTTTTAAAAGTCAGTAACACGACCGTTGAATGAATAGTCACCATGACGCAGCGGGTCTTGCTTTGGACCACCGATTTCACCAGTAACTGGGTTCTTATCGCCCTCAAAGTCGGGCTTTATGTGCCGGTATTCCGGGTGGTAGTGGAAGTCAATGGTCTTGGTAGACTCCTTTGAGAGAATAGGTTCTTGAACAATGTCCGAGTCTTCGTTGACAGACTGGAAGGCATTGGTGGTATTTGCTTCACGCTGTAGCCGTTCAAACTCCTCCTGGTCCTTCTTGCTCAGACGTGGGGGTGCTGGCATTGTGGGTGGAAGCGAGTAGTTACGGCGGGTGGCAACACGCAAAACTGCAGGGGAAGTCTTTCTAAGTAAGGTATTTCGTAGCATTACGTATAAATCTGTTAGATTTAACCGAAAAAAAATAATAATACAAAGTGTTGATTATTAGAAGAAAAGAAAAAGAAAAAAAAAAAAAGAGAAAAAAAGATGGGGAAGTTAGAATAAATCGGTCGATTTAATTCAGTCCCAAAGAAAAAAAAAAAAAAAAAAAACTTTGAATTCTTGAAAATTCTTGATTTCTGTTTTTTTACTTTGCAATCTGTATCATAACTACATGGTACAGACATATTAATTTTCAAATCACAGTCAACCCAGGAGTTTGTATTCTTCTCATTAATAATAAATAAAAAAAAAATTAAAATTAAAAAAATAGGCACTAATTTGTTCAAATATTACAAATCATTGAGTCTTCATTTTCAAATCGTCAGTATCGTCAACAACAACAACAACAACAACAACAACAACAACAACAACGATTCCCACAAAATAAATCTATTATGAGCTACGTCCGCGTCGACACTAACTACGGCAGCTTCACACTTGAGCTATATACGCAAGAGGTCCCAAACACAGTGGCAGCATTTTTGAATCACGTACAGCGGGGATACTTCAATAACACCACGTTCCCACGGGTGGATCCCGGTTTTATGGTCCAGAGTGAGCGACTGCGTGGCGTGGCTCCGCCTACTGCTGCTGCTGGCCGCAACAAGCCAGCCGAATCACCCGCGTCTGCTGCCGCCCGCAAGCTAAAGCATACAGGCGCAGGTATTGTGAGCGCGCTGGCTTCCAATGCAGCTGGGTTTTTTATTACACTGGCACCCATGCCTTGGCTAGACGGTAAGCACACGGTGTTTGGTCGTGTATACACCGGTATGCGGGTCATTGAGCGTATTGGTGGTATAGAGACTGATGCAAATCACAAACCTCTAGAAGCCGTCACGATTAGCGAGATCAGCTTGTTGGAATAGTTTTACGTGGCCTTGCTGGTACTAGAGATAGTAATATTTAGATGGTGGATTACTGGGTGTCTTTTTTTTTTTTTGTTAGTGAATTCGGTTTAGTGAGAGGCTTCTCAGTTCGATTTGGTGTTATATGAACAAGATAGAAATTTACAACACATTACGAACTGCTGCCAAAAAAAAAAAAAAAATCTCAAAAAGCATGAGACTGTAAAAAAAAAGAGACTCTAGTTTGATCTGTGTCAAACCCTCTGACCAAGTAAACAATAAGTGCATGTGTGCTACTCTATTTATATTATATTTTTTTTCAAAAGTTTACAAAAAGATGTTAAGAAAAAAAAGAATTACAATTCTATAAATATGGAAACTTTTCTGGCGTTCTATACGCGTACTTTAACGTGTTTGAATTTCTTGTGCAGCTTAGGACCATTATTTTTGTTTTTTTTTGAACCACCAACTGGTCAATTTGACTTTATACTGAAAAACAAACTTGTTTATTGGTGATAAGTTTTGTTACTTCACTTTCCTTTCGACATAAACCATGGTTTTCTAGCCTTCCGTCGATCTACAGACAAACCGCAAGAAAAAAAATCCGATTTTGTTAAAATAAATTGTTTTCTGTATGAAGTTTTAGTTGTCTTTAGTTGAAAAAATGTTGAATTTTTCTTTTTTTTTTTTTTGCTTTTAATAATCAATTTTTCAAAGCAAATCATAGTTCGACGGGTCTAATTGAGATCACCGTTTATCAATCGGTTCATAACAATATTACCGTAAATAATGAGGTATTCTGTGTATGAAAAAGAAACGGTTATTTTTTAGATGACTTTAATCTGCTTAATAGAAATAAGTTATAGTATAGTTATAGCAGTATACTACATAAACTAAATTATTTGTTGTAAAAGTAGTGAATTGATTCTCTTTTCAAGCTTTTTTTTTTTTCATAAGACTATCATCATTATCACTATCATTATTAATCGGTTTATCTCTTAAACCATTTCAAGGTCTTTTTTTTTCAGTCTTTTTGTGACCATATGAAATTATTCTCTTGATGAATAAAAACCTTCCATACATTGAACTTTCTTTTAACTATTATTTCAATAATTATATATTCACAAGCAAAAGATCTGATCCGCTTGTCGTTATTTTTTTTATTTCACGCTTTTATGGGTTTTTTTTTTTTTTTGGTTAACCAATGCGTTCATCTGTATAGAATCCTGTATAACTTTCTTTGAAAGCAAGACTCAAAAACTTTAAAACGGAAAATCTGTTGTTTTTTATTTATTTATTTTTATTTTAATTTATTCAAGCGAAAAAAAACAGTCATATTATTGTTTACCTTTGTGAAATAATTTAGACACTCAAATATTCATCAACAACTTACAAAAAAAACCTTTTTTATTAACACAAACAATCATCTATAAAGATAAAATGATTTTTTTTTTTTTGTTTTTTGAAAATCTACGTACAGTTTTAATTTACAAACTACCTGTAAAGTATTCGTGTTATGTTATTTGGTTTTCAAATTCACACTTTCAATCGGAATCTAGATCTGTTGCCAAAAGTTGAATGAGATCTTGGAAAATCAGGTATTTGAGACATATTATTAAATAAAAGAATGTGGGTAAAAAATGTTAAAAAATTAAGAACCTTTTTTTTTTTCATACTATATTATATATACACATACATTATAGACTGATTGAAAGAAGAAAAAAAAAAGTTATCTTTATATAAAATACAGTTAGATGGAAAATCAGTTTATTGGCCTTACATTACATAGTTACATAACTAAAATAATAATAATAACAAACAGGTACAAAGAAAACATTGAATTCAAAAAAACATTGGTTTCTATGAAACTTTAAAAATTATCGTTCTCAGTGCGCTTTAAGTGATTCTGGCATTCAATGGTACCGAATTCTTCATAAAATTAATAGTAGTAGTACACATGCGATTAATTATGCTTACTACCCAATTTTTCTCATTAGTAAATACAAGACAAAAAAATACATTAATATTGCACCCACGGTGGGAGTCGAACCCACAATCTTCAGATTCACTAAAGAAACTTCAAGTAGAAGTCTGACGCGTTAACCATTGCGCTACGCGGGCTGTTATTTTTTTTATAAAATTTTACTGCTTTATTTAATATTAATACAATAAAAAAGACACTTTACACTAGTTGCTAATTAAGTTGTTTTTGAAACAACTTTAAAATTATTTGACTCTTCAATATAGCAGTATCACATGATTTAAATTATTTAATTGAGCTATTTAGGCTGATGAGCTTCATATATCTTTTATGTCAAGTGTCTGCCCTTAATTAAAGAGTGACCTCTGCATCCTGTGGAGCGTATCTTCTTAAGTAAACTTTTTCCCCAAAAGCTCACCTAAGAGTTCTACTTGCTACAAAAAAAAAGTCTTAGAGCGCTAGTCAAGTTTTTGAGCTCATTACCGCAACTCCTTTGCTGACGGTTTTTTTTTTCTTTTTTTTTTTTTTTGATTAAAGCAACTTGTTGAGGGTTTACTGTATGTCAATCTCTGGTATCGATCTACCAAATGTTATGTATCCCAGATTTCTCTTAGCACACAGACGTATTATTTCATGGGGAATTCGGCGCCATCGAGTATCAGAATAACTTAAAGCGCGCGATGACAACACCAATTTTAAAGATTTATCGAAACAGAGATTTATGAATTCAACGTTTTTGTTGTGCATCTTAGATAGATAAAAAATCTGTTTATTGTCCTTATCTCACATAGTTACATAATTAAAATAATAATAACAAAGATATACAAAAAAGACATGGAATCTGTTGTGCATCTTAATTTATTTTGATAATGTAACTGTGAAATGTAAGGACAATAAACAAATTTTCTATCTATTCAATGTCTTCTTTGTATATCTTTGTTATTATTACTTGATGTAACTATGTGATGGAAGTACAATAAACAGATTTTCTGTCTATCATCGGTAAAGTATTATGTGCTTTACGTTTTTACAAAAATATATGGATTAATTCATGGAGGAGTCTACCCTATTTATCATCAGAATCATGAAAGCTTGTTGAACTTTTCTTATAGGGATAGATAAATTTAAATCCCATGTTGTCATCATACAAACCTCGAAAATTTAGATAATCACTACTATTTTCATAGTCAATACAATGGATGAAAAGAATCATTAGTGCTAGTGTATCATGAATTATCGTGATTCGTAACTATAAACCTAAGAAAAGAAAAAATAATAAAAAAAATAAACAGGAAACAATAATATACAATAATGAAAACTTAAAACCATAATAACAAATGAACAAAAAAAAAAAAAAACAGTTTCAGTTTATAAATTGCCTAACAGCAGTGCGACTTTTCACTAGGTTCTTCCTGGCCAGCACTACTCCGAAAGCTGTCTGCGCCAAAAAAGAGGTTTCCCAAGTAGCCACCGATAAAAATGCAAATTATAATGTAGCCGTTGTAGTACATTGCCAGCAACATGATGAAGTAAGCGCCAGCAAACTGTAGTATGTAGAATAACGAGCGCACAGCTTGTTCTGTCCACGACGGAACGTAGCCCGCCAGATGACGCTGATGTGATAGCTTTGTCAAACGGTTTCCATTACCAAAAATTTTGGTCTTTAAAACTGAAACAAAATTGTTGTTGTTGTTTGAATAAAATTCTTCACCGGCTTCCTTTCGCAGACGCCAGCGCGCAATGATAAAGCGGTCGTATTCGCGCTGCATGCGGCGCACGAGCTCAACAAGCATTGTGAGAAAAACAACACCGACGCATGATGCCGCAAAACCACCGTTGCTTGTAATGTGCCACGATTTGGCTAGAAAACATGAGTTGATTGTGTTCCAGTTCCACAGCATTTCCATAGTACAGGCTGCATCTTTTGGTGACGCGGGCATTGTAGTAAGTGGTGCACCTTTGCCCATCCCAATCAGTGTCGCGGCGTTCAAAGTAGCTGATGCAGAAGAAGTATGGCTCGTATCCATGTCCATTTTTATACAAGTGATTTGATACTAAAAAAAAAAAAATAAAAATAAATAAATAAAAATAAAAATTGTATGCTGGGCCAAAGTAGATGCAAATCGGTTCTTGGTGTTGAGTATAATGAAACGGAATGACAAGGCTTTTTTTGGGGTGAAAAATTAATAAACTTTTTTTTTTTTTTTTTTTTTGATTCTAGTAGTATCGAGAGTTCTAACTTTAAATTTTGACGTCTATCTATAAAATTATGCGATCTTGGTTAAAGAATGGAGAGCAGAGATCATGAAGGAAATGGAATAAAACTGGGCGATGAAAGGGTATATAAGGGGGGAGACTGGTGAATTTTTCACAATGAGCAAATTAACAATTGCTAATATGAGATGCAAATCAATATGATTGAAAAAAAAAAAAAAAGAGGTTTTGCTTTGTCAGTTTATTTTCTCATCTGACTCAGCAGAGTGCACGGCTGATTTATCATATTCAAACTTTGTGATAACAGTTGCTACTTGAGATTTAATACTTGTCTTTTTGAACGTTTTGGGGGGATATCCAAAGCATACTGTATATAGATTATAGATTGTTCTTCTTCTATACTATCACTCACCCATAAGTCCTTCTATAACTATTTAAACTGACTTTAAGTGATAAAGTTTTAATATTTTTGACTTAAAAACAAAAAAAAAAAAAAAAATAGAATATAATTACGAATTTTTCAGTCACATAGAGCAAACTGTAACACTTTAAGATAGTACAGTTGAGAACTGGTCATAACGCTCTTGGATGTTACTTTGAAATAGTACAAATTCTAGAAATCACAAGTGTTGATGTGGTCCAGCCTAAAAGCAATGAAGCATTTATTGAAGAATTGCGTATTTTTGTGAATTAGGGCGTGAGCGCTTGAGAAAAGTCTTTTTTGAGCTTGGCCTCAGTGTTCTACTTGATACAAAAAAAAAAAAAGTCATTGAAACGGTAGTAAAGTTTTTTTTTCGATCTGGTACCGCATCTTCTCTCCCTTTTCTTTCCTCTTCTTTCATTTAATAGTTATCTTAATAGCACAGCTTACCAATATCTTACCGTTCTGCTTTCTAATTGAAACTAGAAACTAGTGTATGATCTTGTCAAAATTCTCTTGACATACGGATCTTATTTGTGAAAAATTCGACGCCATTGAAGAAACTGAAATGAAAATTTTTTCAAGCGCGGCCACTGCTAGTTGTTGTATTTTGATATAATATGATGTATATTCAAGCTTTCTCTTATCTTGTGTTTTAAAAGTTTTGATCATTCAAGTTAATAGACTTGTTATAAAGTTCTTTTCTGTTAATATAAGTTTGTTTGACATTTGGCAGACTATGTATGTGTGTTAATAAATATTTGAGTTATCAATCTACCGGGTATCATGTATCCCTAGTTTTTTTTTGTTTTTTTTTTTGTTTTTGCATATTAATTGGTTCATGAAAGAATCTGACATCATCGAATAAATAGATCTACGAAAACACGCTCTAATCTACTACAGAGAAACCCCGGTGTAAGTAGCTCCCTTGGAAGTATTCCCTTAATGTAAGTATTCAAAAATTTTCCTGAATTAAAAAACCCATACAAAAAATGAAACCCCCCTCCTTTCCCCCGCGTTTCAAAAGTTGCACAGTCCTCTTTTTTTTTTCCCATACTAAAATACTTATAACGTATCTAAGGTTTTAAGGTTTAGGCATATTTTCCAGTTGAAGACCTGAAAAAAAGTCAAAAACACACGCAAATTTTTATAATTAAAAATTACGTAATATTTTACATAGCCGAGAAAGTTCATTTTGTTCTGATTTATTTTATTATGTAATACATACTAAACCATTAATTTATTATAAGTATACCTTCAACATAAGTACCATAAAAGTCAGTCTGAATTAGATACTTACAACGGGGTTTCTCTGTACTTTAAAAGTCTCATAGTGACAAATGGGTTTTAAAGTTTAAAACTCGTCTTTGTATCTCGGTTACATTTTGTTGTGCGAATAATTCACTTAATCATGGGCTTTTATATGATGCAAATACTATAATTACTATATATATACATAAATATATTTATGGTTTTGTACTGATATTTATAATTTGACTTGGAAAATCAACACCAGTTGGAGGGGGGGTTTATCTTGAAAGAATAACAATTTTGTGTTTTTAAAGGTTGCATGACAAACTGGTTACAAGACTTGCATAGAACCTTTTTTTTTTTTTTTTCTGAAACAATATAGACCCGTTATATATTATTTCATATAGTACGCGTTTCTCAGATTATGCATCACTAATAGTAATTAGTGCATGTCAGTGTTCAATATAAAATATGTATTATTATACAAGTCTTGAATAGTGGTTTTTGCACTGCAAAAACCATTATAATCCTTTAAAACTGACAATTAGAAGAAGAAGAAGAAAAAAAAAAAGATTCAAAATTTGGTCTGCACGTCTCATTCTATTCGCTTCGATTTGATGGTAAAAAAGAGTGAAATGGATGCTGTTTTCAGACTGCTTGAGGTATTATGTGACTCGTGGTAATCCATCGGTCATGGTATCTACGTATATAAGGGAAAACTGCTCCACTCTCATGATTCTATAGTACATATAAGATTTTTCGATAAGGCCTCAAGTTAAGTTTTAGTGCCAAGTTAAAATGGTGAAAAAAAAAAAAAAAAGTATTGTTGTTCTTGAATCAGCTCAAGTGTAAATTGATGAGCTTTTGCTTATACATATATATATACGTATGATAATAATGATGATAATAAAAATTAAATTGTCTTTAAAATCGCGTTCATATGTTTTTTTTGTTTATTTTCCAGAACCCCTTGGGTGTATTATCATTCAGTGAATTTAGTTCAGCCCTCATCTCTATAAAGTTTTTTTTTTTTTTTTTGAACTTGCAATAGTCTTTGGGTCTGAATACCAAAACCACAACGGAGATTGTTTTTTTTTTTTTTGATGATTTATAAAAAAAGAGAAGTAATATGAATTGCTCACAATTACGCTGTCAAATCCAAAATACACATGCCAGAATTATAGCGACGTGTCTGTTATAAAGTGCTGAACCCCTTCTCCATCGTATTTACTACGTGTGATTCTCTGATGCAACTTTTATTTTTATTTTTTTAAAAAGAAAAAAATAAAAACAAAAACTGATTAAATGCTATTAAACAGACTGAACAAATCAAACTTATTATAAATTCAATGTTTCAATCAAATAACAATAAACAAAAAAAAATTTTTGTACTTATCAGTATTATGAAGTTACGCATGAAGACGGTTTATCAAAAAAAAAAAAAAATCAATAAACTGATAGATCCAAAGGGGGGGCGAAGAAACTTGTTACGATCCACCATTATTAGACTTTTTTTTTTTTGTTTGGTTGGTTATTGGCTTGCAAGTAGATCGAAAGCTATTGATATAAAACAGCTTAGACCTACTGCATATACTAGTGCATGTACAACTATCATACTACATATGCACATAGTTACAACAACAACAACAAAAAAAAGGACAAATAATAGAGTCAACGTGTAATAGCCAACTACCAATAGTTGCACTCAACCACTTTGGCAGCAGCAGGATTTTTTTTTTTTTTTTATCATGTTAAGCAGCATCAAGCTCAATGTCAAATACTGAAAAGATGGGAAAAAAAAAATGATTTCATTCAACACTTTTCTTTTTTGGCATCAATTTTGTTTGACATTTAATCAACTAAGTGACCCCCTCTCTCTCTTTATTTTGGAATAAAGCATCAAATAAAAAAAATAAAAAAAAAACCCATGTACTATACTATATAATTTTTTTTATTGCTTCTTTTTTTTCATTTTGGTTATTAAATATATAAGTTTTTATTTTATTCTTGACATTGACAATCAATCCAAATATTGTATTCTTGACAAAAAAAAATTCTATCGTTAAATGACATTTGTGCATCAACATGTGAAATTTTTTAAAATTAATTGATAAAAGTTTTGTTATAGCAGCTAGCTGTTCCAGTTGTACTCATTTTTGTTAAAGACTTTTTTGTTTTTTTTGTTTTGAGCCACGATCACCATATTATATCTATTTGATGACGTTAAACCATTGGATACCCGCATTATATTTCCGATATATTACCCTTATGCTTGATTTATACGACATTGAAAGCCTAATGCTTGAGCTGTTTTGGTGTTGTTTTTTTAAAAAAAAAAAACCTGTAATACCTTGTTATTAATCAGAATCTTTAATATAAGACTACATTCTGCAATATGTAGACAGTCGCAGGTACACCACGGCATTACCTTACTACTTGTGTATAATTTGATGACTCTCAATATATTTTTTCCCCTTTTTTTTTGTTTGTTTGTTTTATCATTGCATATGAGAAACAGTTCTTATCTTTAACTAAACCAATTTACTGTTATTATTATTATAATTGTATTTTTGTATGTCAAAAATTGTGACTTCAAAAAGGTTTGGGAATAGTCAAATGATTTTTAAACTACAAAGAGGTTTTTTATTATTATTTTTTTTAAAAAAAAAATGTCATTTTATGAATATTGTTTACTGTTGATAGTTTGATAGATCAGGTTTTCACAATTATTAGTTCTTTTTTTCGATAACAAAGACTTGAAGTAAATTTATATATATTTAATTATTATTATATATACAAAACAACTAGATTATGATCATATCTATTTTATTATTATTTTTTTTTTGTTTTTGGTCTCTTGTCGTTATCTAAATCTCGATGCTTTATGTTTTTTATTGTATCCCTTTTTTTTTTATATAACAAGCCTGTTCAACTATTTAAAGTATCGGTAGTCTTGATCGGTCTTTAATTCATTTAATAACATAAAAAGGATTGATAAATCGGCAAAAAAAAATATTAAATTATCTGCAAATTAAAAAAAAAAAAAAAGTCAAAGTAAACACAATGTTTTCTCCTATTTAAACGGCTGTACACATGTATAGTAAGCTTCTTTTTTTTTTCATAATATTTTTCGCGTAATATAGTGCTTGTACCAAAAATTTAGCACTAAAAAAACAAATTCCTCCCCCTTCCTTCCTTCTGTTTTCTTTTTCCATGTCAGTGTAAACAAAGATTTATTTATTGTTTTGAGAGAGTAAAGAATTTCAGGTTATGAAAAAAAAAAAAAAAAAAAAACAATAGTCACCAGTACTAAAATACTACCTAACGATCGAGGATGTTTTTTTCCTATCAAAAATTTAACACCAACATCTATATTATATTAATATATATATATATCTTTTTTTTATTATACGTATATACGTATAAAGAGAGATATGTTAAAACTTTTGATCTTGAAGAATTTTTATTTTTTTCTTGGTCTACAACTACCCGAAAACAAAAACAAATACATTTATATAGACCCATTCTTGATAATAACAATCAAACTGCTGGTATTTGGAAACCTCTTTACTAACTAAATAATTAGTTTTAGAAGTTTTTTTTTTTAAACAAGTTACTATAAAATTTTTAATCTTTTAAATGAAAAGTATATTGTCATTTACTCTTTTTTATTTTTTTTATTGATCAAAATTACAAACTGATAACCGGTAAAAAAGAATAAAAAAAAAGATTATATAGTTTACTATTATACAACCATAGTAACAAAGGTTTAATAAAACACTGGACTGAAAAAAAGGTTTTTTTTTTTTTTTTGGATATCCATAAAACTATCTTATGAATCATTTAAAAAAAAAACTTTTTTTCGGTTATAAACAGTTTCAATTTTTGAAATGACGCATATATAGCGTAATACAGTTTACAGATTTTTTTTATACAAAAAAAAAAAATAATAAATAAAATAATAAATATAATATTTAGAGCTCCACCTTGCTACTGATTTGTATCAAATTAAAAAGCGATCCCTACTAGTTTTTTTTTTTTTGTTTTGTTTTTATCATGGTTCTTGCCCCTATAAATGGTCAACTGGGTCTAATTTTTCTCAAAACAATAAAACAAGGTTTGTCAGTGTAAATATTTTTTTTTTTAATCACAAATAATAATTAAATCAATAAAATATTAATTAAATTAGTTAGAAAGAAAATAATAATTAATAACAATAATAATCATGATAATGGCAAAAATAAGATACTATTTTTTGTGGGTTTTTTGTTTTTTATTCTATTATATGTTTATGTATATTTCATCAAGGTTTCACACAGGCTTGTTTGATTCCTCAGGAATTTCACAGAGACTGTGTGATTTCATTGTCTGCAGAACTAGAACTCGTGGATGCATTAGGTTTTGAGTCATCATTCTTGGAATGCTGCTTTAATCTCTGTTGTTGTTGCGATGATGCACTTGTCTTTGACGCCATGGTCATTCCAGTAGAAGACAGGCAATCTGAAGCCCCCTCAGTGGTATTAAAAGAAGCAACATAGTAGTGGCCAAACACACCCCAGTGGAATCGAACTAAAACAAGCACCTTGGCAACAAGTGCCGCAATTTCGCGCTTAGTGGCAACCTCAACCGAAGTTTTGGACTGCGCCTTTTGATTAGACTCGTCGTCCTCAGAGCAAGTAAATGCGTTAGATAACGATGGTGCTTGCTCGAGATTGGCCAGCTCATTCATAGACCGGGCACAGTTGTCCACCAGCGCCTTGGTTACTTTTCCTTCAATAAGCTTGTAAACAGGGGAGCGAGGTTGGAGGTGTTTAGACAGCCAGCCAGTGGCCATGTCGATTAAACCGCTTTCAGGGATGGCTGAAGGCTCCTTTTTAATAATCTTTTCCACACGCTTGGCAATCTCCAAAGCAACTGTAGATGTGTTTTTGGTCCACTTGGTGTTGCCATAGGCATCAGCAATAATGGCCATGACATCTTGTTTCAGCTCATCGCAGATGTCCAAAGCACGATTCATCATGCTGCGCTTTTCCAGAACAGACACTCCAGTCATTTTACTCAACTGACCCGAAATAAGTTGCTGAAAGAGCGTCACACAGAGATGCATACAAACAATCTGACGAACCTCAGCCCTGAAATCAGCCAGACGAGTATAGTCAAAGCCAAAAGTAGAGGGAAATTCAGTAACAAGATCGTCAGAGGCACAAGACAAAAGATTAACAAGGCCCATGCAAAAGGCATAGCGGTGGGATTCGTTGTTGGTCTTGTTGAGATGCTTGGTCTTCACCAGGTTTTTGTTATACCAAACAAGCGAGTCTTCCAGGTTAAACTTTCCCTTCTCGATAACCTGGGAGTAGTAGCCTTGCTCAAACTCGATAGCAGTGTCTACCAGAACTGGACGAAGAGTACGAATTTGATGGTTAGCAACATCCAACTTCATAGCCTCTAAAATTGCAAAAATCATGCGAAGACCCTCAACAATACGGCGAGGAGACTGAGCGGTAACACCGCTTTCGATGCGAGAAACCATTTGGTCAACCCAAGTGTCACGCATAGGAGCGCAGTGAGCCTTAAACACGGACGAGAGCCACTGAGCCAATGCCACAAAGTCCAAAGCGCAGTGCTGGAGCTGGCGTAGCAAAAGCTCGGGGTCCAAGATTGAGTCAACAGACTCCCTATCCTTTGCAGGAAGCAGTGAATCTAAAATGTCGCGCATTGAGAGGAACAAATAAGGCAGTTTGCTGTTGGCAGGAAGTGCAATGAATGATGAGTTCGACAAGTTAGAGTTGTTGGCAATTACTGCCAGCTCAGAGACAATAGTATCCCAATATTTTTCAGTCGAGGCACGCTTACGCTTGCCCCGTTCGCCGTCCAGATTGGGTCTAAACTGGAGCTGGGGGTCAAAAACAATGTCGTGACGAAGCTGGGGGTTTTTGAAAATCTCCTGTAAATCGATTTCTTTTAATGAGGTGGTGTTGACAGGAGGCATTAATTCTATAGGCATGGAAAGGTCATAAACAAATGGAGCAGGGGATGTAGTATGAGAAGTGTGGTTAGAATGCAAAAGAAGAGGAGATGAAGGGGTTTTAGAAAATACTAGCGAGCCCTTTTTTTGAGTATTAACATATTTCCGCTGGCGATAGGGGTTGGCATGATGATGATGATGGATGTTGTTTGTGATGCTGAGGCTTTGTGTGGAGTTATTGTAAAAAAGGTTTGGCAGCGACCGCGACCGCAGCTTGTGGTATGATGGCTTCTTGGTAATTTTTGTAGGATTTGAAGAGATGGAAGTGGTAGAAGCAATAGTGCTGGTGGAGGAGTTGCTGTTGGTCATTATCGAGTTGTGTAAAAAGTCAGGAATTAATGGAGACAGGGGAGGAGATAATGCCGAGGGAAAGGTCATACAAACAACAGGTTTAGATGAGTCAACGAGTTGGTGTTTATTAGACGCTACTGTCGGCACTGCCGATTTGTTAGATGCGTCGATAAGCGGATTAGTATTGTTTGTTGGATTGTTGGATGAGTTATTTGAGTTGGGGTTCATGATTATGTATCTGTATTTGTAAAGGTGATAAAGAACGAACTGAAGCTAAAAGCGAAATGGTGGAGAAGATAATAATAGTAAAGAAAGAATGATAGTTAAATGCTAGTGATATCGTACGAGAGGTTGACGATGATAATAATGATGTTAGATGTAATGGCAGATATAAAAGATATGGAGAGAAGAAAAGAAAGAGTTTTGAAAAAAAAAAAAAAAGAGGAAGGAGGTAATCTTTATATATGTATAAATCAAAATAAAGTGTGTGTGGACTCTTGAAATTTAAAATAATTCAAACCCTTGTGAAATATGTATTTGTGAGTAAAAAAAAAAAAAGAGGAAAAAAAATAATAGCGTAACTAAAAAAAGAAAAAAGAAAAAAAGAAATATGATCTGTAGTACAATGAAAAGTTTACATTTCTTTTTTTTTAAAAGTTTTTAACCACAAAAAAAAAGATATGGTTTATATTAACCATAAACTGTAAAAAAAATTTTTTTTCACATACCAGCTTAAATATGAAATTTATGTCAATAAAGAGTTTAAGTCAAAAGTTAAAATGAATCAAACAAAAACTAAAGTGGCAAGTGTTATTTTCTAAAACCTTAGTTTCAAAGCTTAATAATTACACCAAAATCTGCTTTAGAACACTCCAGAAAGCACTGTTATAACCATATTTTAAACCAGCTTGATTATAGTCTTTACTCACTAAAGTTTTTTTTTTTTTTTTTTTAAAATAAAATTTTTTTATTATAACGGAAAGAAAGGAGAGAGAGTAGTCTAAAAACTTGTATTACACTATATACTCACTATACCTGCTAAACCAGCAAACGTCGGGTATGCCGTTCCCGACCCATACTTGAAGCCAGGTAACTTTCGAACCCTATGGCAAAAAAAAAAAAAAAATTTTTTTTAATCTCGATAATTCCTAAATGTAGAAAAATTGCCATTATGTTTAAAACTTTAAAAAAAAAAAAAGGTCTTAAATTTTATATAACACCAAACCATGGCTTGATTGCTAGCTTGTTTGCGGCTTTGGCTTGTTTGATTTTTCAAGATTCGTCAAACAGATATCTCATCAAACAACTATCAAACTTGAATGAGCAGTAAATTGAATCACAAAATCTGCCACCCAGCCGGTATTAATGTGGAAAGGCCTCACAACTGGATTGAGAATAAACAATTCATGAAAATCATCACAGGTTGTAGTCACAGAGTTCATACAAAGAACTTGGGCTCATGCATTCACAACAGTATAAGTTTTTTTTTTTCCTACCAAAAATAGCAAAATAATAATAATAATCTTATAAACTCCATTACAACGATTGATGGTATTGCTATTTTTTTTTTTTTTAATTTTTTTTTTTAGTGATACTACTACGTAAAAGGAGATAAAAGCCTATTTTATAAATATGTTAGTAACAGACTTGGAATTTAAACCAGCTACTGTTATTTTATGATTACTATTTGAATATCGTAAATAATCTTTAACTGTCATGAGATCTCAGCTACCCCGAAAGGAAAAGAAAAAAAAAAAAAGATTTAGAGGTTTTTTTTTTTGTTTCGGTTTTATACAAGTATGGCCAAGTTTTAATAGCGAAGCAAGTTGTGTCAATCTTCTGGAACTTCGAACCACACGGGCGTATTAATCAAGGTTAAAACGGGTTATGAGGTTCAGTCATGTGATATGTGAAATGATTATTAAAATAAAAATTTTTTGTTTTTAGTTTGTCTAGCTGTGTTTTTGAAATCTACCCAGGTGGCAAAAAAAAAAAAAAAAAAATAAGGGTATGGTGACCATATTTACACAACATAAGACAAGCGTTGAACTACCCGGTGTTCAGTATACAAAAAAAAATAAAAAAGATTAATTGTAAATACACACGTCGCCAGCTGGAATTACCGGTGCTTGTAAATTTGTTATTATTGATCCCTTCTTCATTCAAAGTATAATATCTCACTGGTCCCGATCGTGATCTCACTTGATAAGCCTAGACCAAGTTTGCAGTTTGAGCCGCTGGCAAATTATTTAAATTACGAGCATGGGCACTTTTTTTTTATTTTTTTTTTATTATTATGATTATTATTGTACCCTACCATAAAAGACTCACTTCGTGTGCTGGTCAGACAACTGCAAGTGTCTTATATATATAGTTGGTGGTATTTTTAAAATATGGGTCAAAAACTAAATGCCAAAAATAATAATATTTTTTTTTTTTTTATTCTTATTAGATCTTAAAATGTAGGGGCAAAATTAAAGTTTTTTTTTTTTCGGTGCTTGTACAGAGGTTTTTGTAGCAACAGAAAAAAAAAACCCAGCTTTATTGGTTTATTGTTAAACTGCCAAAACCAAACGGTGATTCGTTAGTTCTGTAAATCAATCGGTGAAAAATGATACATGGCCGTGCTGATGCTAATGAAAAAAAAAAAAAATACTTTTTGTGTATAATCAATCAGTAGAGTTGCGTTGACCGCCGAGTCTCCGTAACTTGACGCCTGAACTCGTTTTTTTTTTTTTTTCTTTTCTCTTAAGTCTGTGATATTAAGTGGCGTTAACTGCAGTCTCCAGATTTTTGCTTGCTGTACGGTTAGTTTTGAATCAAGCCAAGATTGCGTTGAAGGCAGTTTCCAATATGCGTGATGCGCACAGGCTGCGTGGGTTAAATTTTTGTTTCACCTTTTTTTTTTTTTTTGATAAGCGGCAATCGTCATCGTCTTATCCACGCCATTATGATAGTAATCAGATTTAAACAGTCATCTGACAATGAAGATGTATACATAGGTTGATTTTTTTTTATTTTTATTTTTATTTTTTTTATAGATTACAGTTATATCGTGTAATAGAAAATCAAAAAAAAAAAAAGGAGACAAAAGTTCTGCATACGACTAGTAGCGGCAAAGCAAAGTTGCGAGAAGCAATCAGTCTAGGCAGATGGCTTTGCAAATTAGCCAAAGATTACGGTCTAGAACTTAGACTCCTTGTTAGATTAAAAAATTTTTTTTTTTTTTTTTTCATGTCTAAACACTATTCCAATTTGCATGCTTCGGCCTGCCGGCATTTTTGAACCCGATGTGGTCGACACAAACCACCCTAGTATCAGAAGCAAACGGATTGTAGCAAGCTATATAGTAAAAAATTTTTTTTTTTTGGCCACTCGTCTAAACTGCCATGTATACTTGCTGTTAATCGAGCAGCTAGACCCTATCCGTCTGTATTTACATGATTCCAACGTCAAAAACCAAACTTGGCAAAAAAAAAAAAAAAAAAAAAATAAAATTATTCAGACACGCATTCAAGGGTTTGAAACTCATCCTGTGAAATTTGTGATATTGAAGTTTTAGCATGATAACAGATTCACAGAGTTGGTACAGACACCCCTAATTTTATGTTTTAAATTTCTGTTGATGCTGGCTGAGGTTGTGTTATCGGATACCTGGGTCCAAAATCCCGTGTAGTTAATGTCGACTATATACAAGTAAGAATTGACAATTTTACCTCCTTCTCTCAAACGTACGTTTTGTGTACTAATTATGTACCATGTAACCGGGGTTCATTTAATGTCAACGTTTTAACCACACAAGCCAATAATACAAAATGTGTCGACCAGCGCTGACGCACACAATCTTTAAAAATACATAAAATCATGCCAATAATGTAATGTTGTGAAGATGCCGGCTGAATTGAGTCACAGAATCTGGTCAAAGTTGTAAATGTATAAAAGGCAGTATAGAAATCTATTATAAGAAATGATGTGTCAAATAAAAAAAAAAAAAAAATAATTTTTGTTTTGCAGGCTCCCATTGTTCTGTTTGAGTTCTATTGTTCTAGTTGTGACGATCATGACTGTGTGTTGTCACAAAACAAACCATTTGCATTTGCCATAACCAGAGACCAGCAGAACAATTTTAGATCTACTCAATCTAAATGGTGTATCTATCTGTGTATTTTTTTTTTTGAAATGATTTGTGTGTGGATGTGGTTTAGAGCCAAATTTGTATTCTCGTAATGGGCGATAGAGTTCCGTATATTGGTATCACAAGAAAAAAAAAAAATTGTTTCCCGCGATCCGTCAAGCGGGGTATTGGGGCGGTAACGGCTCAGAAAGAGTAAAGATATTGACAGCCTTGTGCAATTAAATGAACAAACCAACCAAGATAGATTTCATAAATTTCTCATCATATAAGCGTGCATATTAATTGTCGATGCCAAAGCCTAATTGTTTGAAATCAACGACTACTCCAATTACCACTTGGACATTGAATTTCGAAGGTGTCGGTTTTTTTTTTTTTTTTTTTTCAAAATGTTTGAGTGTGAGACCGAGCCTTGGAGACGAGGGTTCTTTTTTTTTTTTCTTTCTTGGTTTCAATATATGGGGGTAACCAGTGTAGGTGCCGGTTTTTTAGAAAGAAAAATAACAACAACAGGCTTTTAGATATTATTATTATTATTATTATTATTATTATTATTATTATTATTATTATTATTATTATTATTATTATTATTATATTA
>QVTG01000031.1:0-14908 GCA_013305925.1 Geotrichum reessii
ATAATAATAATAATAATAATAATAATAATAATAATAATAATAATAATAATAATAATAATAATAATAATAATAGTAAAATGCGCTGAGAACGCTAATTTTAAAGTCTCATAGAAACAAATGCTTTTTAAATTTTAATGTCTTCTTTGTATATCTTTGTTATTATTATTTTAAATATGTAACTATGTGATGTAAAAACAATTACTAGATTTTCTATCTATTTTTTGCACCCCAAGTAAATAAATTTATTTTATACTTTTTTCGGGGGGTTCGAAGTACCCAACGAATGCTGGAGAAACTATTTGAGCGCATCATACTTTTGACTGAAAATATGGCATTTTGAAGACCTTCATCAGCCAGCCATTCCTCTGCAAAATTATGCCAGTTTTTTTTTAGCAATCAGTGTTTTTAATGCGATACGCTTCATTTATCTACGCTTTTTTAGGTCTTTTGTTTCAAAAACTTTTATATCGTTCTAACAGACGCTGGTATATCAAAATTCAATATCACTTTTTTAATCGACATTTGCGGTTGAAGCCGAGCCTCCCAGTAAACTAGAGTTTGCATAGCACTAGTTAAGATCTTTGACTGTCCGGGCAAAGTATTAGATTCGTGGGTGTATCTTATGTTGAAATGTTTCATTGTTCTTGAAACTATTTTAGAAGAGACTGAAAATCGAGCTGAAATTTGCTCCAAAGATTGATCTGAGGTAATAGTTTCATAAATAGCAGATCGAGCTTAAGGAGATAACTATTGTTTAGACTGACGGTTTGCAATGAAAATAATGGCAGAATTTATTAGTTTTAATGAATAAATGAAGGGCTATGGCTTAATAAAAAAGGAGGGATTTTTTTTTTTTTAAAAAAAATTAATTTTGTGTAATTGCAAATCTTTTGGCCAGTGGCTATATAAAAATTTTATGTTGATTGTATATTTTGACTGTGAAATGTACTTTTCATATTAGAGAGACAAGTGCAGAAATGTTGGAAAGCGATAATTGTAACGTATTCGGTCTCACTACTACAACTATCATTGGTTACAATTGTTTGTTATTGTCGGTTCTTGATATTAAAACGTACATGGCTTAGATTTAATGAGATTTTTTTTTTTGGTATATTTATTTTTGTTATTTTAGATAGTAAGAGATTTATTATGACACTTTTGAAAGGATTATTGTTAGACAGAAAAAGGTGTATCATTGGATTCAATTGGATTTCTTGAATTGTTGTTATTAGGATTCAATAAGATTCTAGGAATCGAGATTAATTCAATCCAATAGGATTCTGTGAAGAGATCTTAAGAGATTATCAGTTATTAGTAAGGAATTGATAAGGATCTCTACAAAAAAGACACGTATATACAGTATATTATTTTTATAGTTAGGCAGCGAGGCCGTACATAGAAAACTGAATCTACACACTGGATAGCTTTTTGGCCGTTTCTTTTAGAATAAAATCTTTCGATTATAATCATAAATCATTAAAATCCTAATTCGGCAATGTTTTAAAGTAATGGTTGTTAAAAGAACCAATATTTAGTATTCCCTTTTGTGTGTAAACTCTGACCTCCAATTAATTCACAGTTATACTTACATAAAATTTATTGGAAAAGCTTCTTGGAGTTCTTTCATTCATCAACAATAGTCTTCTACGTGATGAAAGAACAGTGTTAATAGCCAATCCTATCTCTCAATTATATGTATTAAACTATGTTCGGTCCTTGTTAGATTTTTTTCATTCTTTTTTTATTTTATTTTTTTATAAAACGTTCCAATCAAGTATTACTTTTTTTTCCCTTCAAAATCAAAAATCTTATTTCTTGCTGATAACAAGTTGATAGTAACCGGTGGGTTTCAAGTTTTAACGGCAAAGCAAATTTTACCAAATACAACGCTAAATTTCAGATAATTTAAAGTGTTTGTAGTCAAAGTCAAATAATTCAAATAAGATAAAACTTGGTTTGTATCATGATAACGCTTACGGCACCTTCTTTTCAAAGAAATCTAGTTAAGATTTCTATGCAAATCAATCACATTGATATGTCTAATTGTTATTATTTTTTTTAAAAAAAAATTAATTTTAAAATTCATAAATTTTTAAATCATCATTACAAATTAAACTGCTTTCTCAAAACCTCACCAAAAAGTTTCAGCCCCTCCTGAAGCTTATCCTCAGTAACAGAAGCAAAAGTTCCTCTGAAGTAGAGAAAGTTAGATTCTGGCTGGTTTTTGTCTTTAATCAAAAACCAGTGGCCAGGAATCATCAACACACCGTGATCAATGCCAGCTTGATAAATATCAAGTTCCAGCTTTTCGGGATCAGAATTATATTTAGAAACGTATTCGGCATGCTTGCTGGCATCGATTTTAATCCAGAAAAACATACCAGCAGTTGGTGGAATCCACTCAGCGACTTCCTTAGGAATATACTTTTCAACTGCATCCAAAGCAGCGTTTCTCTTGTTAGTATATGATCTTCGCAGCTCAAGGAGCCAGCTTAAATAACCTTCTTGACCCCATCTTTGAAGTAACCCGTTAACAATGGACTGAGAAAAACCAGAAGCAATCTGAATGGTCACATCGTGCTGCATAAGATACCTCTCTAGAAGATTTTTTTGGGCAACAATCCAGCCAAGTCTAGAACCAGGTGCCAAAACCTTGGAGAAAGAGTCTAGTCGCACGACTCTACCCTCAGTATCTATAGAAAGATATGAAGCTACCAGTGTTTTGAGAAAGCTGTGGTTATCAAGATTGTCAGGGTGACGATCAGATTTATCTACGTACTTGTCCATTTGCAAAAAGTAGTAGGGCTCATCTTCAATAATGATAAAATCGTATTTTTGAGAAAGTTTGTAGATGGCACGTCGTCTTGCTTCAGATAAAGTACCACCTGTTGGGTTCTGACCGGTGGGAATCGTGTACAGTAGTTTGGGCATGGGACCCTCCCAAGCTTCAAGCTGTTTTTCTAGTTCTTCGGGAATAATACCTTCAAGATCGGTCAAAGCGGGAACAATTTTTAAATCATGAGCTCTAGCACATTCTGATGCAGAAGAAAAAGTAAATTGTTCAGCCAGGATAGTGTCGCCTCTGTTTGTGAAAGTACGAAGTGTTGCGTCCCAGGCCTGAGTGTTGCCAACTGATAGAATAATGTCCCAGTCTTCATATTTGGGAGAATGAATAAGCTTGGTGTGCTCCTTGATAAAGTTGACAATTTGAGGATGACCAAAAGAAGGACCATATTGGAGAGTGATTGCCAAGGACAAATCGGTTGATTCAGGAGGGGTGTACTTGTCAATTTTAACTCGCAGTAGATCTTCCTCGCACTGAGGGAGAACATCAATTCCGTTTTTAAATGGAGGAGCAAGGGAGTCAAATTCAAGTGAATTAAAAGGAAAGAGGTCTGGAGTTGGCAAGCCGCCGCCGAGAGACACAATACGGGGGTTTTTGAAGTGCTTGAATGCAGCTTTGATCTGCTCGGCGGTTCTAGACTTGGCCTCAGTAGACAGATGATGAGAAAGATCTTTGGCGTAGAATTGGGTCATAATTTCTGATGTCGATATTATTGAAGTTATTGAGAAAAAAAAAATTGATAATAATAAAAAGGATCTCTCTGAGATTGCATCAAAAGATGGAGAAGACGAAGCATTTTATATTTCTCGATCTCCATCTAAAAATCAAAGTGTGTCCACTAACCGGAATTGAACGCGACGGCCGTTGTCAAAGTTTGTTTTGTTTCGAAGAAAGAAAACAAAAACTTTAACACGGTTCAGTTGAATTGTCGAGGTTAGACATAATATTAATTAGGATGTCAATACAGTGAAGATGTATTTGCTTTTTTTTTTTTTTGTTATCCTATTTTTGCCGCCAAAAAGCGAAAATCGAAAATAACTGTTAAAGTGAAGTAAAAGCGATGAGCCACGATCTTATCAGTGCTGACTCGGCACAAACAAAAAAAAAAAAAAAAAAGAAGGCCGTTTCGTGAATACATGATTGGTAGCCACATTGTTGTCATAGAAGTTATACTGTTTTGTGCTACAAACAATAAGAAGAGTCATGGCTTTTTGAGAAATATACAGAGATGACTGAATGGGCAAGACATCGCTAGGAGACCAGCATTTGTAATCAATCAAGACCATATTATCAAAAGAGTCACAGAACCAGAGCCCGGTCAATGCATAATACGGCATTACTATTATCTTGATAAGCCACAACGATCTTTGTCATGGCCAAGACATCTTTAAAGGGACAGTCAGAGTTAAGACCATATGTCATGAAACATACGCCTAATAATCTATAGCATATGGCTGTTGTTGGAAAAAAAAAAGTTTGTTACTCCCGAAAGGTACGACTGGGAGATAAAATTTTTGAGCCGTGATATGATTTTTTCATTTTTTTTTTTTCAAAAACATTGTCTGTACGCGAACGAGACAACACCAACATGGCTGAACTTACTGAACAACCAGGGTACGATGATACCCTCCTAGATAAGATCACTGAGGGAAAAGCTTCTATTTTATTTCCTAAAGGCAACAAAGTTTTTTATAATCCGATTCAACAGTTCAACCGTGACATAAGCGTTCTCGGCATTCGCGCGTGGAGTGAGATCTTCGAAGCCGAACGAAAGAATAAAAAGGTAGGTAAGAATAACAACAATAACAAGAGAAAAGGAACCATCAAAGAGAGTGAGTCAAGCGCTAAATTTACAAAGGTTTCTGAAGACAAGAAGATAGCATCTGAAGTCAATTCCCCTAACCAGCCCGAATTAGTTGAGTCAACTGACGAAAAGCTCAGTGAAAACAAGTCTCACATCAAGCAGCAAGAAGAAGCTTTGGCCGTCGAGAGCAGTTTACCGACTACTAAGCTTCATGAGCCTAAGCCCTACATTGAAATCATTGAGGCTCTCTCTGCTTCGGGTCTTCGCGCAATTAGATACGCGCTTGAAATCCCTAAGATCAAAACCGTCATTGCCAACGATTTTTCAGCATCAGCTGTCGAGTCAATTAAACAAAATTCCAAATACTCTGGTGCTGATGCTGTCGTCAAACCCAACGAAGGTGATGCCTGTGTGTTGATGTATCAACACAAAAATAAACCTGTTCATGTTGTGGATCTGGACCCCTACGGCTCTGCCACTCCATTTATGGACGCTGCTGTTCAAAGTATTAAAGACGGCGGTCTGATGCTTGTTACCTGTACTGATTTGGCTGTTCTTGCAGGAAACAGTTATCCTGAAAAGTGTTTCTCTCAATACGGTGGTCAGACCCTTCACTCAGATGCAAGTCATGAATCTGCTCTTAGGCTGGTGCTGAACATGGTTGCGTCAACTGCAGCCAAATATGGCAAGTCAATTGAACCTTTGCTAAGTTTATCAATTGATTTTTACGTGAGACTGTTTATCAGGATTAAAACTTCTCCACTACAGGTCAAGCAAAACGCACACAATACAATGATTGTTTATCAGTGCACCGGCTGCGGTACGTTCACCAAGCAGCCCCTCGGAAAGGCGACTCAAAAAAATAACAATTTCAAGTATGGTTACGCTCGCGGCCCTGCTGTTTCTGAGAAGTGCTCGCACTGTGATTCATACCATATAATTGCGGGCCCAATGTGGGCAGGTCCTATTCACAACAAAGCCTACATCGACAAGATGCTCGACATATACAAGGATTTAGATCTTGAGGTATATAAAACAACATCACGGATAGAGGGAATGCTGACACTTGCCAAGGATGAACTGGCCGACGTGCCATTCTACTTTTCGCCTCAGACCATTGCATCTATTGTGCGAACTTCATCTCCACCTCATAGAAAGATTGTGTCTGCACTCTGCAACGCTGGTTACGAGGTGTCTTTTACACATGCTTTGGCTGGTGGCATCAAAACTAACGCGCCCTTCACTGTGATCTGGGATGTGTTCCGACAGTGGATAAAAGATGCCCACAATGGCGAGCCATCCAAAAACCTGAAGGAAGCGTCACCGGGCACGAAAATTGTGCAGAAACTCGATTCAGTGTCTGGTTTGATTATTTCGTTTGAAGACCATCCTCGCGCATTGGAGCTGGAAAAGTTCCGAAAGTCCAAGGTAGTTCGCTACCAAGAGAACCCGACCAAGAACTGGGGTCCAAAAGCAAAAGCGTCAAAGAATTAGGGTTTAGACCAATTACGAACTGTACCTTTTAGATTACACTAGCTGATGTAATCGTCTATGTAAAAAAAAAAAAAATAAACAAATAAATAAAAATAATGAAAAAAAAAAATAAAAATGAAAATAAAAAGTAATAATAAAACTAAAATATAATAAAATGAAAATTGGCACATTTAAATTCTTTTTTTTTTGTCGCAAAAGTTCTCAACTTCTTTTTTTCTCTTTTCTATCAACTTCAAGAAACTTGAAAAAAAAAAAAAAAAAAAAAATAGAAAATAAAATAAAATAAAATAAAAAATGACCGCTGAATCAGATAATAAAATTAGCGTAGCCTTTGTTTGTTTAGGTAACATGTAAGTGGTTATCTTTATCTTCTACTGTATTCATACTAATGCTAACTGATATAAATCAATAGTTGCCGTTCTCCTATGGCCGAGTAAGCATCACCCTTTTCTACCCCAGAAAATTCAAAAATTCGAAAAAAAAAAAAAAAAACCTGGCCCAGGCCTACCACTACCGACAGATCCAAGGATCATAGAACAGCATTACTAAAAATATATATATTCTTTTTTTTTTCTTATTCACACAGGGCCATTTTTAAGCATACTGTCAAGAAACTGAATGTCCAAGACAAGTTTGATGTTATTGACTCCTTTGGTACGTCTGGCTTTCACGTTGGATCCAGTCCAGACAGACGTTCAAGTCAGGTCTGTAAAGAGAACGGCGTTGAGATCTCGCACCACGCCCAGAGAATTGGATCCGAGGATTTTGACAGATTTGACTATATTATTGCCATGGTACGTTATCATTTAATGTTGTGATTTGTCACCATCAATGATTGTTTTCCGTTTGCTAACTACTTTTTTGTTGTTTTTTTTTTGTTTTTTTACAGGATGACGATAACTATGAGAGCCTTGAGTATATCCATCCGAAAAACTCCAGAGCCAAAGGTATGTGTTAGATTTTGATAGTTTTTTTTTTTTCTTTCTTTTTGCTTTGGAAACCTTTGTGGACTTTTTTTTTTTTCTTACATTCAACTAATTTTTTAGTCTTTCTTTTTGGTGAGTTCAGAGAAGACTCTTCTTTCAACAAGATTGTTGAAGACCCATACTACGGTGGCAAGAACGGCTTTGACATCAACTTCAAACAGATCACTCATTTTTCTGAAGTTTTTATTGAAAGGGTTCTTGGCAGTAACTAAATGTAGACATACAGATATACAACCTACTTACCCAATAACACATTTTTCATCTTTGTTTTATTTTTATAATCTTTACCTGCTTACGTGTAACTTTACAAAATTGTTCATAAAGCAACTCCATATTGAGAGAGAAAAAAAAAGATAATAAGGCAACAGCTAAAGAAAAAAAAAGTCAAAAGAAATCTTTTTTTTATTGTATCAAGTCTTCATCTTCCAGAAACTGGTATTCAAACTTGAAGTTAGCCTTTCTTCTCTGCAGCCATAAGCCTTCAAAATCAAAGTAGCGGTAAGTGCCCTGCTCATACTCGTTATTTATGGTCTTGGGCTCCTCATGACGCTGAAACCAAGTCAAAAACCGTTTGTGAAAGCGCCAGCTGCGTCTTTTTAGCTCATTAGCTGCAAGAGCCTGCTGGTAAGTTCCCTGTCTGTAGTAAAATATGTAAAACAATGTGTCAATGTCCATCTTTACAAACATTGCCTCTTCATCAAGAGACACTAACGGCTCCTGAGGATAATAAGAAGGTGTGGGATATGGAGTTTCTGGTTGGTAGTTCTTGGGCTTGTTTGCCAAAAAACTGTTAGGGCAGTTAATGTATGAACTTTCCAAAAGCTTGGCAATGGACCCAATGGGGGGAGGAGCACCAATACGTTCCCGCGCGGCATCAAAGGATCCAATAAGATCTTGAAGGCCAGGAGGAAGTATAACCTTTCTTTCTTCCCTTAGCTTCTTCTCAGTTTTGATAGCTGGTGAGGTAGGTGTTGTCGTCTCACTTGAACCAGCCAGTATGTTGTTGCTAGCTGTTTCTGGTGATACCGCTGCCGACGAAGCTTTGGTGATTCCCGGTGGCTGTTGGTTATTTAACGTAGCAACAGGCGCACTGGGAACAACATTCGAAGCAACTGATGTTGATGGAGCAGTGGGAACGGGATGGTTAGTAGCCGGTGCGTTCGACGTGTGCGTTACTGGCGAAGCATGCGACGAAGTCACTGATGTTGATGGCGTTGGTGGTGGCAGCGGTGATAACGCAGGATGCACATTGTTAGACCCTGATGCAGCAGCTGAGGCATATTTTAATTCACTTGTTGACCGCGCTGGCGGTGGGGCAGGCTTCATTCCAGAAATTACAGGATTTGGTGTCGCCACACTCGTATGAATGTTGTTGTGAGATAGCACTGGGGAATTCGCAGCTATTGAACTTTTCCGTGATGGTGCTGCAGACTCTAGTGGTTTCGAGGGTTCCTTTGCTGGTACTGAGGCATTGTTTTCCGAGGCAAGGTCGTCTAGTGAATATGACGGAGCGTCATCACGAGCATTGTTGTCTAAGTCGCCATCCTCTTCGAAATCCAAATTTAACTCATCGTAAATCTCTTCATCCTCAGCAAAGTCGACTTCTTGATTGGACTCGACGTAATATCTAATATCGTCCTGGATATTGTTGATAACATCTGGAGAGAGCTCACCGTTTTCTAGTTTTCGAAGAATAATCTCAAGTTTGTCAACATGCCACTTATGTCGTTCTAGAGCATCGTCAATTTCCGATAATCTTTCCTGTTTTGATGAGTCTTTTCGACTCTTTTTAGCTTGTAACGTTTCCTGCTCAGCTTCCAGAGCCTCGACTTGACGTTCCAACTCTTCTAGCATTGACGACACAAAATTACTCGTTTCCACTTTTTCCTTTTCTCGTGGATCCAGTTTCATTGAATTTGTCAGACCCTCTTTACTGTAAGCTTTTGTTTTCATTTCTTTTTCGCATGCTTTAAATCGTTCCATTTCTGTCTCGATAAGTTTCCGTTGTTCAGTCAGCATTTTTTTGTCCTTAATGTCGTTGCTGCCCATCCAAGTCTTGATTTGATCACGTAGCCGTTGAAGTTTTTTAATTTCGCGTTTCAGATCTTGTTCAAGCTTTTCCTTTTGTGAGTGATTCGATGACATTTGCACTTTTTCATAAATCGCATCAAATGCTGCGACACCCTCAGCGACCCGCTTAAACACGCGGTCCATCTCCCTGTGAAAAAATAATAAAAATGAACAAAGTATCAGCTAACAGTACACTCCAACAACGGTTAGATTTCAGAGATACTTACTGTTGCAGTTTTCGTTGTGCCATGGTTGTTAGTTAACGATGATGAAAGCTTGTTGTTAATAGTGAAATACTGATGGCAATTGGAGGAGAGAAAAGAAAAAAAAAAAAAAAAAGAAAAAAAAACGAAGGTAAGGGAAACAAGAAAAAGAAAGAAAAAAAAAACTGCATGGTTATTAAATGATTAAGTAATAAACCACTTATGATCATTGTCGAGTTAAGAAATGGTGAATTAAGTTAGGAAAAAAAAAGGTAGTCCTCGGTATCAGGCCCTGATCAAGACATTTGTTTAATGGAATCAAACTATTAAATATCATTTAAAAAATACTATTAAAATTTCAAGTGTTTTTACCATGAATATTAAAGAGGATAGAAGAAAGCAAAATACATGAAAGAAAAACAAAAAATTTCCAACAAGCATTATTCGAGGTTTAAAGGCCATAAGTTTCACACCATACCCTTATTAAATAATTGATGACTGTAGGTTTTTCATAACAGATTCTTAAGTCTAAAAACGTAAATCTAAGGTGGCTTGATACAAAAAAATATAATAACAAAATATCATTTTTAACAAATAGCACACAGATGGTCATTGGGAAATCTATTGTAGATTGTAAGGCTGAGAAAGACCGAAGCTGGAATGGTACTTCACCAAAACCTGAGTTTTTCATTTTTATGAAATCCTGTATCTGTAAACCTGATTAATTGCTATATATTTTTGAGAGAAAACAATTTGTTTTTTTTTTTGTAAAAAGAAATTGTGGTTGGCAAATATTACTCAAAGCTTTGAAATAATTCAAATCAAGAATCTCCAGTAATTAGAATGTAGCTATACCAAAACTATTGTATTTGTTTCTTATATTACTAAAGTTGACCAGCCACCATAATCCTAGACGGTAAAAAAAAAAAGACATTTTGATTGTTCAATTTTTGACTTTACAAAACGCACATCAGCAATCTTTGTTTTATTAACAAAACACTAATGGCAAATGATCTAGAACTAGTTAAAAGTTTGGTTTGTATAGACAGTTTTAATACTTATTGAGTCTTAGAAATAGCATTGATAACTTTTAAAAGTTTCGGGCTCTTGATATACGCAACAAAAGATTCTGTACATACGATATAATATTACTCAAATAAAATTGAGAAACAAATTGAGATTTTCTTTCATGTCAGGTAAAATCATCTTGCAAATAATTTATTATAATATCTTTGTAAAATTTTAATGTATATTGATTGAAACCGTTTCTGATATTTACCATAGTTTTAAGAAAAAGTTCAATAATAAATGTCAGTTGGTGTTCATTTAAAATCTTTGCAACCGCGATTCTGCCCAAAATAAATAAAACCAAAAAAATAAAAAAGGGTCACAAAGTTCTCTTATTTCAATGAATTTGAATTAAACAATATTATACTATTAAAGATCTTTCAAAAGCAAAAAATATCACGACCTTTTTTTTTTTTTTGGTACAATTTGTAGAATTGTGCAAAGAAAAAAAAAAGTTAACATAGTTTAAGCAAAGTCGCACCTGAGATCTACTTGAGTATTATTATATTCAGTTTATTGTCTATATAGCCAGTTATGAGTTATATTGAAAAGACATTAAATAGAAATCACAAGAATAGACAATTTGGCAATGGCTGCGTCTTAATTATTTTAACTTCAATCGCTTTGATACCTTTCAGATTCTCTTCGTTTGACAAAATTGCTGAATTAGTAGGCTAAACTGGCCGCCATGCCAAGTAATAAATTTTCTCTTATTATTTGAAATTTGGTTCAGCAATCAGCAGCTTAGTGTCAGGTCTCACTTTCTTGATAAATGCCAATATATGACAGTATATATACTACCCAAATGTATGCTATTTTTTTTAGTCCGCCATGGAAACTTATAAAAAAAATTTTGTATCTTCATACAAGAAATTAAGGTCTATTTATCATGAAGCTGTAGTGAGATAATTATTTTTTTTCGTTTCGATGTATTAGAACTTCTGAATTATTCAAGTTCAAACGTGCCTAATAGTTCTAAAATAGCGTCTAGTGCATAAGCATGTTAATTAAATGCTAATAATGCCGCACATTGGAAAGCGTCAGTTAAATAATGAGCAGGTTTGCAAAATAACAAAAGATTATTATGAGAAAAATATACGGAAAAGGCCTTACAAAAAAAAAGTATAGTTTGAAAATAAAAGAAGGGGGTTTTTTATTGACAACTACAAAGGCAAAAAAAAAAAAATCATAATAATTATACTCCTGATATTCATGTTTTTAGATTTATGCGGTAACAGTCATGTTTGAAATGAGTGAAATATGTTAGCTTTTTGTTAAAAGAAACAGACATGAATCATAAAAAATTTAATCAAAAAAAAGTTTACAATATATAATTATATACGTATAAAATGATCTGAACTTTTTTTTTTTCATAATTAGTATCATTAGAAAAATGTTGATCAGTCTGAGAGCTTACATCTTTTTCAGATAAATAAAATTTAGATCTCTATGATTAAGTTGTTATGTAGTTATTATTTGGCACTGGTTGTCTCGTTAGGGAAGTTTATGTCACTGCCTCGATATTTTTTCAGAGCTATATACATATATACAATCATGACAAGAAAAAACGACTGGAAAACTTGAAAGGTAAACTTTTGAATTCAAGCCCAAGCTGATTTTCAGCGTGGTAGACAATAACACGTTCATCGCATCAGGTATATTGCCACGACGGTGATAGCACTATTAAATGTCTGTTGGAGACTCTATATATTCTCTTAATAAAGCACTAATGTTACGCTATCAAAGTATCTAAAGTGGCCTCTGAAAAAGTTTATAGACTCTCCTGTGTAAAAAAATGGAATTCAATAAATGTTTGTCATAGCTATATATACGTTTTATTCATGTTTGTGGTAAATCTCACAGTTTCTTTACGTCTAACAAAACCAGTTCTCTTTCTAGACTTTGTAATGATCATCGAAAGGACTTATTCTCCCGTCTAGGTCCGCCAGCGTGCCTCCCAGGTAAGTCCCATCGCCAGTATTTGAGCTTTTTCTGCTTTCATCCACCTGCCCTGTTCCAGACATGGCAGTTTGGTAAGTATTGATGCTCGTTGAAGATGACAAGCGGTTGTCAATGCTCGTTTTCAGTAGCGATTGGGTCTTGTTAGACGTAGGTGTAGAAGGTTTAGTCAAATTAATGACTTTGGGTTGGGTTAATACGACCTGCGCCTGGTTGAATCTAGATTCATATTCGTCTTCTTCATCGACCTCATCCAATCCCGACAGTTTTTCAACAGTGTTTTCTTCTGGAATCTGTTGAGATTGTAAACCGATTGACTTGCCAATAGTGATAGAGTGTACATTTTGTCGCGTAGCCCGTGCATACTGAATCTTTTGTGCAACCGGTGCCGGTTCGTCAGTATTTTTGATATCAACTAGATTTGGCCGTGCCTGAATTGCAGTCATCATAGCAGAGCCAATAACCGCAGTTGAGCCTCTGTAATTTGTGGTAGCGATAGAGGATCTGTCGCCTACGGAGCTGTCTTGCGTGTAATTCTGAACCGCAGCCCGCGTGGTTACTCCAGGAATATAAGCAATGGGAATAATATTTGATGAGCGGGCCATTGCCGAAGGCGCTAGTGATGTTAGAGTTTCTGTAGAAAGTCTATGTTCGTCAGAAGAGTACTTTTCACTGTCGTTATGCCGTCGCAGCTTTCGGGGTTTGTAATAAAACTTCCAGACGAGAAACAAGCCTACTATTAAAAGGGCCGCAATACCACCGACGACACCACCAGCAATAGCGCCAGCGTTGCTTGAAGAGCCGCCTGAAGACGAGTTGGAAGAGGAGCCAGTGCCTGACGATACCTTTGTGCAGATGTATGTGGCACAAGACTCGCAAGTCTGGAGCACCATTTGACACTGCTGGCCTGTTTCACAGACAGGACAGCTGAGTTCAGTGTTAGGACATGTCACACACTCTCGTTTATATAAGTCTGCCATGGTGAAGAAAGTGCGGCAGGATATGATAAGTGAACGAGTGTAGTGTAGTGTATTAAGGGGCGGAAATGTGATATGAAGAGATGACAGGAAATAAGAATAAAAAAAAAAAAAAAAGAAAAAAAAAAAAGATATAATAATAATAATAATAATAATAATAATATAATAATAAATAATAATAATAATAATAATATAATATAATAATAAAATAATAAATAATAATAATAATAATATAATAATAATAATAATAATAATATAATAATAATAATAATAATATATAATAATAATAATATAATAATAATATAATAATAATAATAATAATAATAATAATAATAATAATAATAATAATAATAATTGAGTTGGTTGTTAGTAAATAACGTAAGTGTTTTGAAGTTCCATGATTGGGTCAACAAAGTAGTCCAATCTGTATACCCATTTACCCACCGCATGTATTTCTAGTACGATACACGCCGTTCTTTCTGGAAATCAGGGGTAAAAGTTTCAAAAAAAGTTGGCAAAAAAGAAAAAAAGCCATAAGACCTGTCACTGTCAAATATTTAAATTTCAACCTTGGCGGACTACTGGGATCTTAAACGGAGTGTAAATAAGCTCACCTGCAGAGTGTTCAATTACAAACCTCGAGGTTAAACTTTCATGAGAAGGGGAATATCGGGTGATTTTGTTAAACTCGCAAAGCTCCACAACGGTACATGCATTTTATACGTTTTTTTTTTCCCGATGAGATCGGTGATAATGACCAGACTTTCATCTAAAAAAAAAAGTATTTTCTAACTAGAAAGTTTTTATTGACTAACCAATATCCATCCAGTCTGAAATATTGAGTTTTTTTTTTTTTTTTTTTTTTTTGATGGGCTTCACAAGTTCTTCAGATAAAACAGTTAACCCAAAAAAAAGATGTGATTTTCTACGTAAAAAACGTTTTTTTTTTAAAAAAATTAAAATCGTAATACTAATAAAAAAAAAATATTATTACAGTATAAACATCGTTTTGATATACAACGACATACCAAATACCTTTATAAATATTTTGATGGTAAAAAAATTGGGGTCATCCCGGGTTTGATCCGGGGTCACCTGCAAGTACGAAACGAATCGTAGAGCTTCGATTATCACCCGAAGCAGGTATACTACCACTATACTAATGACCCATTTTATTGTTTGTAAGAGTTCGGGTTTGAATAAAAATATTAACGGGCGGAAGCGCAAATAAGTTAAACAAATAGAATAATAAAATAATAAAATAAATTAAAGTAAATAAAAGTTATAATAAAATAAAGTCTGAGGTCTGCAAGCTAATATCTGAGTTCTGTAGTCTGGAAAGTGATTGAGGGATAAGAGGATGATTGTTTGTTTTTGTCGTTTTTTCGGTGCTGGCCAGAACTCAAGAAAAAGCGAGACGAAGACGGTTTATATAAGAAAAAGGATTTTTAAAAAGAATAACCTGGAGAAGGATCTTGGAAACTAAGATCCTTGCTTTTCAA